>PVIR01010679.1:0-49484 GCA_004026965.1 Petromus typicus | reverse complement strand
AAAAAAAAAAAAGGCAAAGAAGAAAGTTATTGTGCTTCCTGTCTGCCTTGCCATGAACTGTTTCTCCACTTTGCTCTTCTGCCATGGCACTCTGCCTTGGAGCCAAATCGAAACCTCTGCATACCATGAGCTAAAATAAACCTTTCTTCCTTTAACTTGTGAGTTGTTGGTTGTTGTCTATGTGAGGTTTTCCCGGCCAGAGAGAGTGAGGCACAGAGTCAAGCACAGACCCTGGGGAATGTTTCTGGAACTTTCGATTTATTCAGGCTTAAGTGTTATATATATAGCAAAAGGTCACAGGGCGGTGTGAAGGCTAGGAGGAAGGGAGGGTCTATAGGTTTGACCTAGGGTTTTGCCCAATAAGAACTTTGTGAGTGGGTGGTCTGTATGGCATTAGCTATGGGGAAAGGTGAGGCCATGGGTGAGACTAGGGGTGGGGCTGTCAAGATGGCCGCTGACAAGGTTCAACGCATGGGAGCAAGTGTGCTCAAGCTCCTAAGGGTCTCCGAGTCTGCAGGGAGACAGTCTCAACCTTTAGGCTCAGAGGACAGGCACATGGTTCACTTGCGCTAGCCAGACTTGAAGCTCTCCCTTAGTGGGTGTTGAGTATTTTGTCCCCATAACAAGAAAGTAACTAAGACAAATCTGAAAGTCCTCTATTCCTTTCTATTTCTCATTTACTGTCCACTTTGGGAAAGAGTAAGCAGCTATGAATAGATAAGATCTAAGGATTATTAGCCACAGAGCTAATGCTTACAAGTCACTGCAATAATTTCTGTTCTAGTGACATTTCTGAGATTTCTCACTTTTCCAAAGTAGATATTACTGAAGGGGAAGTTTCAAGTCCTTTCTTTTCATATTGCTGGGCTTTGGAAAGCCTATCCCAGATAGCCTAGAGGAACTCTTCTCTAGACTTTGGGGAAATATGTGCCTTATCCATACTGCTTTTACTTCATTACTTTGATTTCTTTCCCCAGGTGGTTGTGTTAAAATTTCCCTAGAGACCTAAAACTAGTTTTACATTTTGGTTTTGGTGTAATACCAGGAGGAGAGGTGTCACCTGTCAAATGTACCTAGTTGAGGGACAAAGTTTCTTTGTAGTATCTGGCTTAGCCGTATTTGAGGTCTATCATAGTTCAAGTTCATAGTCTTTATGGAGAGCAGTGTTTTACTTCTTAGATGTCAAAGTAGAATTAAGAATAAAGGAAGAATAAAGGAAGCTAGGGCCAGGGAGTTAGCTCAGTGGTTCCGGCACCTGTCTTGCAAGCACAAGGACCCAGGTTCAATCCCCAGATACCACATACAGTACTGGGCATGGAGACTCATACTCAGCAGCAACCAGTCTCACATACCACAGTGCCAGGCGTGGTGGCTCACTCCTGTAATCTCAGCACTAGGGAGGCAGAGGAAGGAGGATTGCTGTGATGTGAGTTTGAGGCTGAGCTCAGGACCAGCCTGAACTACAAAGTGAGACCTTGTCTCAATAAATAAATAAATAAATAAATAAATAAATAAAGGAAGGAAGCTAGGGATGTATGTAATCGCAGTGTCCTAGGACACTAAATAGGAGGTTACTAAGTTTGAGCCCAGGCTGGTCAGCTTAATGTTTCTATAAGATGTTATCTCAAAATTTAAAAAAATAATAAATAAAGATGTATTTGGATAGAGTTTAGTGTAAACGCTGGATCTAATTCCCTGATTCCAACTGGTAAAATAATGTTAAAAACATTTGATATTATGGTCCACAGAATCAACAACAAACAAGAAGATGCAAGAAGAGACCATGCATTAATTTATTTCTAATCACTGAATTGTTTTCCACATTTTAGAAATCTATTATACAAAATGTGTGTATATGTGAGAGCAAATCAAAGTGTTACTTTCAATTTCTGTTGTAATTCTAAGTACAATAGAAATTAAAATGTTTTTAGTATTTAAATATTGAATATATACCTTATTTATATTATTTATTAATTACAAAGAATATTTATAACTATTTTTCTTGAGAGGTAAAAGTAACTAAATTATAGAAAACAATAAATTTTAAAATAAATTGTTACACATAAACAGCAAAATGGCATGTCAGTAATAGAATGATAATTGGTTCTTAAATCTATCTTAAATTTTAATAGTGACAAATTAATGATATTTTTTGTAATAAATTATGTAAGTTATTGCTTGAATCATCACTGAAGCAATTTAATACAATGTTAATGTTAAAACATTAGTCATTTCATATTTTTCAACCTCAGGGAAATATATTTAAAAACTACAAACTTTTTGCTATGCATAGCAATGGAAGCCTGAGTAAATGTTCTCAAATTTTGTTATTTTTAGCACAACATCGAAGAAAGTGATCAAAACTTGCATATTCTCTGGGCCCCTGATTCCCCTGTAAGATAAGGAATTTAGACAGAATGACTGTCCTTTTTTTTTTTTTTTTTTCAGGAACATTTACACAATTAAGCTAAAATACTAGTTCAGATTTATTTAAAGATCTTTCAAAATTTTGAATCTTTTTTTAAAATTGAAATATTTATTGGTACATTACATATACGCATCATGATTACACTCTATAATGGGGATTTGTACCAATATAAGACACAACTTAATTCTCATTTTTTCCCATAGTCTTACCCACCCCACCACCCCCCTATGTACATAAAATACTACTTCAGATTTAAAGATCTTTCAAAATTTTGAATCTTTATTTGATTTTTTAAGAGCAGAAGGCACAATCCTTGCTTCAAAAGCAAATTTAAAAGCGATGAAGGCATTTTTACCAAATAATAGATGTTCTATTTGCTCTATTTAAATAAGTAACTTTTTTGATCTCAAAGAATTTTTTTTTTTTTTTTTTAGGTTTTTTTGAGACAGGGTCTCGCTTTGTGGTTCAGGCTGGCCCTGAGCTCAGCCTCAAACTCACATCACAGCAATCCTCCTGCCTCTGCCTCCCGAGTGCTGGGATTACAGGCGTGAGCCACCACGCCCAGCATTGTGGTATGTGGTACTGGTTGCTGCTGGGTGTGAGTCTCCACACCCAGTATTGTATGCGGTTACCGGGGATTGAACCTGGGTCCTTGAGCTTGCAAGACAGGTGCCAGAACCACTGAGCTAACACCCCGGCCCCTCAAAGGATTTTTTCTTTTGAAATCCCTCTGTGCCTTTTATCAGTCCTTTACTGAAAATAAATAAACTAACTCACTGAGAAAACAGAATAAGGAGCCATACAAAAAACTGTATTAAATACAATGGCACTAACAGAGGACACCAAGGTAAGTTATGTACGTACAGCTAGGCCATACTATGTGTAATTTCAAACACTGAGTAACCTATAATAAGCAGAGAATAAATACTGACAAGAACTGCTAAGCGAGATGATATCTAACAAGCAAATATAAGAAAATCATCTCTTTAAAATCTTTTGCTAGATAATGTCATGTAACAGATTTTAGATTCTAACTCGAATTTATAAATCTCAGTGTTGAATGTGATCAAATGTTTGTATAAAATGTATCAATAAATGAAGAAAACTATTACAAAATTTCTTTATGGAAAAAATCTTTTTGTAGCTTTCTAAGAATTAGAGAATAAAGCCAAGGATTTAGCTTAGTGGTTCTAGTGTCTGCCTGGCAAAGGCAAAGTTCTGAGTTCAATCTGCACATACCACAATGCCGGGCATGATGGCTCACACTTGTAATCCCAGCACTTGGGAGGGAGAAGTAGGAGGATTGCTTCAAGTCTGAGGCTAGCCTAGGCTACATAGTGAGTTCAGAGCCAGCGTGAACTACAAAGTGAGATCCTGCTTAAAAAAAAAAAAAAACAAACAAACAATTACAGAGCAGACCTTCCAGAAATAAGGACAGAGATGAAGTTCTGGAGCTTTCTACTATATTTCCTTAACACAGCAACTAAAATGTGTAGCATTTCAGAACTGCTTAACCTCACAGACTTTTTTCTTAGCTCCTCTAAACCTGAATGCATCAGACATGTGATGTGTCAGGGACAGATCCATACAGCCCCACTTGACCATCTATTAATGAGAGAAGACCATCTCCTCAATTATTAATGCTACTTCCAGGAGAACTTGTATGACTGCAGGATCATTGCTTTGATTTGTGTTTTCAGAGTGACCTTTAAAAATTGTAATTTTATTGTACTTAATTTCCCTGTAGGTGATCTTATGACATTATGTCTCGCCCTTGAATTCTCTTCTCTCAGATTTCTAACAACAACAAAGCAGGCAACAATGTCTTTTTCCAGAGGAGAAACAAAATAACACATTTATAATTTCTCTTTTGAAAAATTTTGTTGTATATGTTGAGCTTCAATTTCTCAAGGTCTTTATCAGAGCTTGCTTTAAAGAAAGTCCCTTAGGAACTCTTGCCTTTAGTTTGAAAGTTCTACTGTACATCCTTCAAATTAAATACAGTGAAAAAGAGAAAGAAAATAATATTTATAGAGGATCAGAAAACTGAAGAAGTTTATTTCTTTGTTTCAATTCTTAAACGGTGTGAGGTAGACATTCTTATCTTTATTTTATTGATATGGAAACTAAAAACTATATTAGTTACAAGTCAAGCTATAACTAACAGTACCTTAGAACATTCAAATTCAGAACTTTGTCATGTATACTCCCTTGCCTGAAGTTAATGATCAATTGGAAAATGGACTAAGAACATAAAATTTCTACTCAGTTATTATAAATATTTTTCACAGAAAAATAATTTTTGAAGCTAGTTATTGAAATAACTTTTTAAAAAATCTTTATTGGTACATTAAATATACACATCATGATTACACTCCATAATGGGGATTTGTACCAGTATAAGACACATCTTAATTCTTATTTTTTCCCCTAGCCCTACCCACCCTACCACCCCCCATATACATAAAATTTGTTTCCTTACTTTTTGAAATAACTTAATAACATGGTTTACCATCAAGAGAATGAGTGAATGCTTTCTGCTTTTAAATGAACTTACCTATTGAAACAGCAGATAATGCTGGTCTGTTGTTCAAAACTGAGTTATTAAACACAACATATATTTCAAGCCATGTCACGGAGATCACTGGGAAGTACAAGTAAGACTCTATATTATCTGTTATACACAAAGGTGTATACACTTTCCCCAATTCCTGTTTGGGTCCAACTCCTTCTTACCTCAAAATGGAACTGTACTGGAACATAGTATTTGAAGAGATAAATAAAAATAAGGCCATTTGAGTGGTACCAAATCAAAGACCAGTGGTGATTTTATAATAAGAGATCAGGGCGCTGACACACACGGAGAGAGACCGCGAGAAGACTAAAACCCAGGCAGGCCCATGTCTGTAAACCCAGAAGTGAGGTCTCTACAGAAACCAGCCTCACCAATATCTAGGTCTCTAACATCTAGCCTCTAGATTTACTAAGTTTAGTATTAAAGTAATAATAGTATTTAACTAAAATTTGCATACAACCCAAATTACAAACTTGTATAAGATGCAGCACATTCATTTTGATAGTTGTACAACTATGAGCACGATCACATTTAGATCACTTTGTCATCCCAAAACAAAGCACTTTAGCCACTAACAATCATCGGCCACCCCCACCTTCCCAAATCTAGGCAACCTCTGAGCTACACTTTCATCTTCTTAGATTTTCATATGCTGAAATTTTATTTCATTATTCAAAATAGATTATTCTCATTTCAGTAATAAAGACCTTAGCATAGCCCAAAAAATGGAAATCCTGTAAAATGTTCTTTCACATCATATTAGAGTGAAACTAGAAAATGATAACAGCAACATACTTTGTTAAGCTCATGTGTCTGATTTACTTTAATTAAAATTATGGTCTCAAAGTATATCCATTTTATGCAAATACCTCATCTGTCTTTCTTTATGGGAGAATAATACTTCATATTTTATAAATACACTTTCATCTATTCATGTGGTAATGAGCACATAGACTTTCCAAGACAGCCATTACAAATGGTGCTGCTATAAACATGGGTATTCCTGTCACTCTGGTATGATGCTTTTAACTCTTTTACTAAGATACCTGAAAGGAGAATGGCTGAGTTAAGTGGAATTTCTATTTTTAGTTTTTAAGGAATCACCACATTGATTCCCACAGTGGTTGCATCAGTTTACACTCCAATACACCCTCATCAACATATGTTATTGGTAGATTTCTTGACATCTCCAGATTTCACAGAACATGAATCTTTGTTGTTTAGTCAACCTGTGGTTCTTTATCTTTGTTGTGAGAGATTTACAAACAACTTTTCACCTTATCTCATGCTCAAAGAACTGAGTTTTGGGGGCTCATATTTTCAAATAGTCCTGGTTGGAAGTCATTTATAAGAAATTTTGCATAGTGAAATATGAAAAGGGAAATATAATTTTGCCAAATACATGAAATAATTATAATAGTGATATTTGTAATGAAGTAATGAGTGTATTTGTAATGAGGTATGGATGTGATATAAGGTTTAATCTTTTTGTATAATTAGATTGAATGAAGTATTACAGATTCATGTGATGTGATGTTAAGAACATGAAATAACAATTATTCATAACCTTGATATTGTTAATTGGTGGGTTAAAGGTTCTCAAGAATTTATTTATAGGTAGGAGATTTAGTGCAGTGGTTCTGGTGCCTGTCTTGCAAGTCAAGGGCCGGATTCTCTCCTCGGTAACGACATAGGATAATGGCGGGTATGGAGACTCAGAACCCACCAGCAATCAGTACCACATACCACAATGCCAGGCGTGGTGGCTCATGCTTGGAATTCCAACACTTGGGAGGCAGAGACAGCAGGACTGTTGTGAGTTAGAGGCTGAACTCAGGGCCAGCCCGAACTACAAAGCGAGACCCTGTCTCAAAAAACTAAAAAAAACCTATTTGTAGATAGTGAAAAAATTTCAGTGTAACATCTCTCCAGCTGTCTTAGCAACGTGTTCAATACCACTGACCTTATTGGTTATAGGTTAATCACAAATTTTGTTAACATGCAAATTTTTCATCTTACAATAAAACACATTAGTTGTGCTTTATTCATTGTTACGATAGTATAAATTAATATGTCATGTAGTCAATAAGTTATTTCCTGTGACAAGTGGAATGCATATTTTAAAGTTTTATTTTTATTGACAAGTTGTAATTGTATACACTTATGAAGTACATCCAATGTTGTAATAAACTTAGTTATTGTGGCAAATAAGGTTAATTAGAGTATTTATGGCCTCACCTTCCTCTTTTCTTGTGAGGAGAATATTTAAAATCTACACGGCAATTTTGAAATATACAATTTTGAAATATATTTTGACTATCTTCACAATGCAGTTTATCGTGTTTACTTTTCTCCTTGATAAGACAAAATACTCAACACCTACAAGATAAAGGAAGAAAGGTTCGTTTTGACACACAGGTTTCAGCCGTAGCCGGCTGGCTTGAAGGCGGGGCGGCCTGGCAGAGGGGCGTTTCATAGGAGAAACGGTCTATGCGGAGCAGACAGGAGACAGAGAGCAGCGAAGCAGACTCGAACTTCCCTTCGCCTTTTATTGTTTCCAGGCCTCAAGCCCTTTCGGTGCTGTCGCCCACAACGCCATGGAGTTTCGCATCCTGCCTTCTCAGAACCACACTAAGCCAATAAACGGACTAATTCAGTTATCGCATCCTTATTCCATATTCACACACCTTTAACCTATATTCACAAATCATATATCCAGCCACTGCTAAAAGCCCCACCTCTGAAGACATGAGGACATCTAGATTTAGATGGGACATCTAGATTTAGATTTAGGGGACATCTAGATACAAGCTATGCAAGACAGGTCATAGGCCACATCAACTTACTTTTCCTGTTAACTAAAATCATGTACACTTGACTAATATTTCTATCCTGTACACTTGACTAATATATCTACTCTCTGCACTTCTCCATATCCCTCTGCCTTTGATAGCTTCTTTGCACTCTCTTCCTTGATTTTAGGTTCTGTATGTAAGTGAGATCATGTGATACTTGTATTTTATACCTGTTTTATTTCACCAGCATAACGTGTTCCAGATTCACCCATTTTCTCACAGTTACTGTTTTATAGGCTGAATGATTCCAGTGCTTTGTAGCTACTATCTACAACCTCTTACCAGTTGTTGAGCTTTTTAAATTTTACAAATTTTGGCTTCTATGAATAATGTTGCAATGAATATGGGAGCTCATATGTTCTTTCATTGTGTTGATTTCAAACACATGAAAACAGCCAGGACATATATGAAAAAATGTTCAGTACTAAACAGGAAAATAAACACTGAAACTACAGTGAGATATTACCTCCCAACTGTTAAAAACAGCTATTATCAAAAGATAGAAGAACATACATTTAGGTGAGAATGTAGAGAAAGGGACCACTTGTGCAGATATTCTGATGAAAAGAATGGAGATTCTTCATAAAATTGAAAACAGAATTGCTCAATGGCCAACAATCCTACTGGACATGTATGTTTGGTGAGGAACGAAGACTGTAGGTTCAATGCACTGACCAAGTATACGCAGAAGAAGTGTGCTTCAACCAATAAAAGCTTATGTGCTTAACCTGGAAGTGGGACATATGAAATTATGACAGAAAATGTGAATAGATAAATCTATATGTTTAACATTTATAAATTGGAAGAGCAGAGAAGTGCTAAATGGTAGTAGATTTCTCTTGAGTACATAGTGGACAACTAGTTCACAACATGTATGTATGACTATGTAACTTAAGAAGTGACGCTAAATTTCATGAAATTAAACATTTCTAGAAATAAAACAGTAAGTTATGTACACATTCCGCCTTGCTGGGGGCAGTCTTTGCTCATTTTGTACCCTAGCAAGCCCATGGAACTGTCAACATTTGAACATTTGACTCAGAAATATAGCACTTTGAGGTGTTTTAACCTTGTATTAAAAACACCTCCTTTTATTTTTGAGAGTCTTAAGTTTGATTAAAAAAATACAGCCATGTTATTGTCACCTTCTCAAAGCTATCTAGTAATGATCTCACTTACTTTTTTTATAAATTTAGTACAATTGGAAACATCACTTACTGAAATCCATATATGCAATTGCTCTGACAGTAAACATGAAGAATAAAATGCTTCCTCCTCTACTAGATTTCAGATCATTTAAAAAAATTTAAAAATTAGTATATTTAAAGCCTTGCAGTTGATAAATGCTTTTGATTTATTATCATTTTAGAGAGAGAAAATGAAAATATTTAAATGAAAAGTTAAATTCACTGTCTACTATAGAAGCAGCTTGTATTTCCTACATAAAGGAGCGACTAGATTTCACTTTTCTTTCTTATGACACAAACAGAATTGCTTTAAATTCGGCAGATACTAAAACCTCTCCCTGGGCCACAACACAGACAAAGAATAATTAACTCTATCAGATGGCAAGCAGCCAAAACCAATTATGCAGCAATGGAAACATGTACTACCTCCCATAAAAAGAACGGAAAGTTAGCTAATAAAATACAATTTTCTTTTGCAATCATGATAAACGAGCATTATTGCTTTATGTTTCTTTTTCCTCCCTCTTTATGATTTAAAACAGTGGATAATCTGAACTCTTGTGACTAAAATTGAATTATCACCCTCCAATAACACCAAATTTATCTTTTATTTCTAGAACTGTTCTCTCTTTCCTTACTTGAATTGTTTGTCATTGGTCTTTCAGACCCCTTGACTTATCAGCCAATGAACTGCTTTTGAGTGAAGGTCAATGTCAGCACTTCTCTGATTAAATAGTATTAATCAGATTTTTCCAGAGCCACTTATGCCTTACTTGTTCACTAATCATTACAGAGTAAGAGGTTTAGTACCAACTCTCTACTGCCAGGGAAATTCATATCCCTGTAAAAAGACTAAACTACATGCATCTGCAAAGAAACTGCTGCACTGCAGGAATTCATTGTTGTGTGTTTGTGTGCATGAGGGGATCTTTAATTGAATGTGTTTAAAGCCTTAACTGTGTGTACATTTGATTGGTATTGAAGTTGACAACTCCTTTGGAGTTGTCAAACTTTTCAAACTTTATTATTTTATTTATTTAAATTTAATGTCCTCATTGTTTGCTAGCTATCTGAAAAGCATTCAGGCCACACATATACTGAGAATTGAAAATGAAGACTCAAATGAGATTGCATGTTCAAGGCTAGGCGCTGAGTATCATAAATGAGTAACAATATGTTCCCATAATACATAGGTAATAATATCACAAATTCATGTAAGGACACTCAGGGACTTGAACCCTAATTTTTCCATAATTATTATTAAGTATAGAATAAAACATGAGGAGAGGCATAACTCATCATGAAATTTAAAACTGTAAAATTTATAGGTGTATATAGAGAAAAGTTTGAACCAATCTCATGCAAGAGGTTTACTATGAATGAGAAGAGAAAGAAGGTGCAGTTGAAATGTGGACACCTATTATCATCCTTAACCACCCAGCTGACTTTCACATGCTGTTATGTTTTTTTCACATTTTTTAAAAAATGTTTTTGAGACAGGGTCTCTATAGTTCAGGCTGGCCCTCAACTCACTATGTAGCCCAGGCTAGCTTGGAATTTAGCAATGCTCTTGCCTCTGCCTCCCTAGTTCTTGGAATACAGGCATGAACTACCATACCTAGCACTATAATATGTGATACTGAGTGCTGGGATGATGCCTCGCATTGTGGTATGTGTTACCATGGACCAAACTTGGGACCTTGCTCTTGCCAGGCAGACAGTGGAACCACTGAGCTAAATCCCCAACCTTAGTTTTCACATCTTTACTGCCTTCCCCACCTTTGAAATAGTTTCCCAAATTCTACTAAGATCATTTCCTGTCCTCAAAGGATGGCTTTGATGTTTCTAACATTTTTGATTTTAACTAATCCATTTATTCAATATAGACTCTTTACTGAGTGTCTCTCTTTTTGTACTATGAGATAAAGAGAAGGAAAAGACAGTCCACTTGGAGCTTATACCCATGTAGTGAATGTCACCATGGAGACAAACAATTCTGTAGACTGCACATGGCAAGTTTATAACAGCTTGAGAGGGGTTGTGTTGTGATGAAAGACCCTAACACTCTAGGGAACAAAATCAGTTGTGAATGAAGACTTCCATACTTTCTCCATCCACATTTTCCTCCATTACAAATTCTGTCTGATCCTCCACTTCCTATTTCTGAAAGCGAACAAAAATGCTTATCTTGCTTTATTGTTCGAAGGACAAAAAAACGGCATGCAAGCATGAGACTTGATAGATATTCAGGAACAAATGCCAGCTTGTTTCTAATAGGTTGAAGCCACTGCCGTGTCAGTGAAATGATTTTGAATTTTTCTTGTGTGTGTTAGAAATCTGCAACATATTTTTAAGCACAATGACAAGGTGGAAAGATTAGTCCAGCAGCAGTGAGCAAGAGAGAGGGGAGGGGTGAGAACCTAGAGATCAAAGAGAAGGTAAGACTATTGAAATAGCTCAGGCGTGAAATTAAAAAGGACCAAAAAGAGAGGAAAGCAGCCATCCCAGGTGACGAGATTGATAAAGTGGGGTTGGTCCTGCTAGGGAGATGGACGGCACTTCTGCAGAATAATAGGTACTGATATCCTTCAGGGAGAGGGAAAGTAATGTTGCTGGACGTGTGATAGTTGCTCAAACTTAATTAGACATCCTAAGTCTTCTAAAAACTCCAGAAATTCTACGAAGTATGCACCATTTCCTCATTCTGTAGACAAAAAGAAAAGGAAAACAATTAAGAAGTTTAATGAACTTGCGGAAGAATGCATGGGTAGAAAGTAATTGAATAAGATTCAATAAGATTCAATTCCTGGGCTTTGCCAATAGAGTATATAATCCATCTCATCTATTACACTACTTTCTTTAAGGAATAGTCATGACTTCAGTGTTGCAAAGTGATGGTGGTGGCAGAGACAGAGAAAAAGCACAAAAGAAAGAGCTGAGGTTGCAAAAGACAGTAATCTGCCACTCTAATACAAGCAGCTCAACTTGTATGAGGCCATTTGCTGCTCCCTCGACTGGCACCCCTCGCCACCTGCCTGCACACTGAACTACATACTTGTGTCATTTGAGGTTATCTGAGGAGCTGGTAAAAAGCGTATGTTATTAAGCATGTTCTTTGGAACTGAAAATTAAACAATATTCTCCTTCATTTTAATAAAAATTCAGATCCTTTCATCGGTATTTATGAGTTGTTCTCAGACATTACTGACATCAACAGCAATGGCCCTCTCCTTTTTTGTACAATTGAATGTTTTGTGCATAATGTTTTGCTTCATTCCATAGACATGAAGTGGTTTGAAAGGTGAATATCCAAAAAACTTTGACTAGCTGTAGAGTCAAAGCATCTGCTGCGCTAACTCCAGGAGTTTTGTGTGCAATGCAGAGAGTGGACATCTGTACTCTGAGGCTCCTCCTTCAATTATCTCCTCCCTCTACCCTCAGAAAGGCTTAGGGAAAATAGTTACAACTGTTTAACACATTTGCAGAAAGCCTATGTTTATAAATAGCCAAAAAGAGAACTACTAGACCATAATGAGAAGATGGGAAAGAAAAAGTTACACATTAAATTTAAAAATATCTAACCTTCATAAGGACGAGTAAAGCCTAGTTCTCCACAGAATATTAATCACAGACATAGTCTCAGTTGTGTTTCCTTGTCATTTGTATATTTCTCTCAACTGTTATCAAAAGACTAAAATAGCAAAGATGGTCATTTATATTTTTTAAGTCATTGGAGAATAGAATAAAGTATTTCCCTGACTTGCTTAGAATGTTTAGTAGTTTATTTTCTTAATAAAATTTTGACAGAACTCTGTGGCTTCAGTTCTCTTGTTTGTTAATAGCTAGTAATTTTTTAAAAGAATCACATTTTGACTCATGTGAGGATAAGAAGTCATGTCTTAACTGTTTACTTCTCATGTTTTATGCAAACCCTGACTTGACATCCAAGATATAGAGAAATGTAGCCTAGATTTATTTACTTCTATAAGGATCTGCATTTCATAATGTCATTATATAGATAGGACATCTTAAACATGAGAAAAGGAATCAGTACAGGTATTCTAAATCTCTCCCTAAACTCCATATTGCCATCTTCTTACTTGTCTTGAAATAATAAGACTGGCCATTATTTTGTATATATTTGTATTTTAGGTATACACTTGTGCATCATGTATAAGTTTTGAGTATTTCAAATTATTTACAATGAAGCAATTTTTTTTCTGTACATTGCTCTTCTTGGGTAAGATATATTCTTATAGAAAAGTAGAACTTAAAAACTGAGTATAATCCCCTAAAGGAAAAAGAAAAAGCTATTGTCATGTCATTAAATAATGGTTATGAAGACCATATGCCAGTACTATGTTTAATTCATGTTGCTAGGAGAGGTAAGAACAAAATATCTATATCTGCTATTTTAGTATTTAAAAATAGTTATATGAAAGGTGACTTGAGTCATAGCCAAGTGATGACAAAGATTGTCATGAGGAGATGGATTAAAGACTATTTCCTCTTTTTTTTTCCTATGCGCTGTGCTATGTCCATGTTGCTTCTACAGTTTTATAATTCAAAATGTTTTAACCAGAGCCACTTTTCAATTACCAATCCAAATATGGAGAAAATGGACTGTAGGCAATTGCCTAAAAAGGTAAAGAAGTAATGAGAATTTTTTGAATTTATTCCAAAGTAGAAAGGCATGACAAAAGAGAGGAGCAAAGGAGAATGCAGAAGTCTTGAGGTATATGTGTCCAGTGTCAAGTCTGCCAGGCCCTGTGGGGCTGGACCTGGTGTGTGGCTGGATCTGTTCCTACTGGTCACTCCGGCTTGGCTGGAAAAGAGAGCTGGGCTTCCTGATGTCTGAGTAGCCAGATCAGGCCAAAGCTAAAATCCAACCACACAGCCAGCCCACCAAACAAAAGCCACTAACAGTAACACTGTTTGTCACTTTCTTAGAGCATGAGCAAGAGTGGGGGTGGAAAGCACGGCACTCCCCATGCCACTCTGAGCCACGGAAGGGTGCAGCACACAGGGTCAGCTCAGGGTCTCCTCACTAGCGAAGAAGTCCCAGAGAAAAGGTTGTGGTGCATCCTCCAGGACTGAGTCAAGGTGGAGTAAAGTGAATTTAAGTTTCTCCTTCTCATTTATCCCCCTTAGAAAGCAAGTTTCCTGAAGACTCCCACACCAAGAAGTTGCACATAGGTAGAGGAATGAAAACACCTAGGCTAGAAATGCAACTCAGCAGAGGATGCTGGCAGGCCAGAGACATCAGAGTCCTCGACTGCATTTCCCTCAAATGCTGTAACATGTTGAATGTGCTTGTACTCTCAGTGGGGGGGCAGCTCTCCCCAAGAAGGCGTCCTACAAAAACCTGGGGAACCATGAGCAGTTCCTGAAAAATTCGTACATTTGCTAAGACCTGAGCTCCTCAGGTTGAGCTCTAACCCTATGGGCCAAGAATGCCACCCTTGGAATCTCAGTTGGTGAGATTTTCAACCATCAAAGTGACACAAAGACATCTAAACTCAGAAGGATAACTGATGTACTTTGCTGAAAATGGACAAAAGAGGGTTAAAGGCATGCACAGGAGCACTATTTCAGTATTTAGACATGGGAATCACAAACTCATTCCAAAAATACAAAGCAACTTGTTTGTAAAGAAACTTTAAGAAAATGAATGACTTGATGAGAATTAAAATCAGTTTCTTCCTTCTGTTTCCCTGAACTAATTTAAATGCAATTTAAAGTTTTTCTTATATTCGGTGATATAGCATTAGTCTAGTTAAATCTTTTCAGATGACTTGAAAGTATTTTACTCATTAAGGAAAATATAGATGAAGTTGAATTTATACTATTTTAATTATGAATTATACTATAAATTTTCAGAACTAAGTCTTGCAGACTAATTCCATGAAAAAACACATGAAATATTGCTGAAAGATTTTCTTGACTAAGTTTGCATTTCCCAAGACATTTCTCAAGAGCAAACTCAATAATTTGAAAGCCATCTGTCCCATAGACTGAAATAATACAATGAGAGCAAAGAATGGAGAAGAAACCCAGTATTTTCCCTCTGGGAAAAAGAAAAAGGAAAGAGTGTAAAGGAATGCCATTGGAAATGTTGAGAACTCTTTCTTCTGATAAAGAATCCAAGTTGAGAAAAACTTAAAATTCATATGTCTCCAACTAGATACATTCATGTGCATCTAGTGTATCATTTAGGTCGTGTTTCATCTAAGGAGTAACTTTCTCCTTGACCTAACATGTTTTTACTAATGTCAAGGAACGCTAGGTTTAAAATACCCAGTTGAAGAAAATCTTGATCTCAAATGATTTATAAAACCATGTCTTATATTAACAAATATCTGCACCTGTAAGCTTTCTATTGGAATGATTTTCATGTTGTCAATAAGACATTATCTTTTAACACACACAAAACAAACCCCAAAAACCTGTTAAGAAAAATAAGGACATTATGTTGCTAAAAGAGTGAATGAAGTGTTCAAGAATGAAGTCCAGATGATTCTCTAAAGTGCAGAGGTGACTTTGTAGATTCAGACCACCTTTCACCACCTTAAGTTTGTTCTCACAGTGAATTATTTAGCAGTATAGTAACTAAGAAAATCCAGATATCTAAGAGAACATCTCCCTGGACATGAAGTAAAAAAAGATTTTAAATGCAGTTGTGAAACAAATAACAAAACTCAATGTACAACAAAATCTCGACACACATATTAACTATTTTGTTCCTTAAATGACAAGTTACCTAAAGTAAGATGCTCCCTCTCAGAAAACTGAGTCATTCAACCAACAGGTTATTTGTTGAAGGATTTGCATGGACCAAAAAAGCCAGCAATAACATAGATAAATCTGCTCAACGCCAACTCTGGAGTAGGAGTAGAGATTTATTATGGGTAAATAAATACAAAAATGCAATAAATTCTAAACTAACAAATGCAAAAAATAAATTAGAGAGATGTCACTTGATACAGTGGTGAGAGAGGCTTGGAAGTTGAGCAGGAAAAATTTCAGAGAAGACATGTTGTTAACTATTTAAATTTATTTAAAAATTAAAAATTGGTGACTGATGCAAGGTAGAAAGACTAGAAGGACACTTAGGTGATCTGCTGAAGTAACTAGGTTGAGAGTTATGTAATATATTAGAAAATTTAAAAATCATACTTGATCTAGAAAAGATAGGCTGGGGTGGGTGTACATAGAATGTAAAGTCCTGCCCATAAAAATGTATGATAAAGATGTAGATAAAAGTCCACATGTCATATTTGTAAATGTTTGTCATAAACCAAGCTAAGAAATGATTAAAATCTTGTCTTTAAAAATTATCCAAAGAATATTTCTAGTAATTATTCAGAGAATATTTCTGTTCCTATTTTGTCTTTTTTTATTTCCCTGAGGTATACTTTTGAGCTTCTGGATTACTATCATGTTGTATTTTACCTATTGAATAATGTAAATGATTGAAAGTGAATGATTCTTTTCTAAGTATGTACAATTTGAATATGTATTTTATCAAAAATGGAAATTGATAGTTGCAAAAATATACAAATGTCAAGTTTCTTTCTGAAGTAATCAGTTTTACAATACATATATTAACTATATTAAATAAATATGAAATTTTAAGATCAACATTATCAGAACAAAGTTGAAAATGTTTAGAAATTTAATATTATTAAACATTTTTATAAAGGCCAAATACTTGCATTTTTAACATGTGTACTTACATAACTGTCAATAAGAATGATTCTATTTCATGCAAATTGTCCATACCTATATGTACCAATTATTTCCATAGTTCTCATATGCAACTGTTGCAAACATTACACTAATTCCTCATCATCTTCAGCCAGACAGAAGTAAAAAGAGATACTTGGGAAAATACTGGAGATTTTTACAAGTTAATAAAGTTGTCTTTCCTTTACCAAACTGCTTCTGCAGCTCAAATCCACTTTGTTAGAAGAAAGATCTGTCTTCCATTATAGCAGTGGTTCCTTTTTGTTTTGAAGATGTAGGACAGATTCATGGATTTGCAGTTCCCTGGGGCCTTGAGGGTTAGGAGTACAGATGTGTAGTTACAGGTTGTACTGCATCAACACTGGCAGTTGCTCTGGAGAGAGCTATAAGATATTTTTACAGTGTAAGGCCCAGGACAAAGGATTCTCTGGCCAGTATGTAGAATCTGCTAAGTTCAAACTATTTGGACTCTATCTACATAGAAAGCTATAGAAGGAACTATGCCTTAGAGGTTTGTATTGAGGATTTATACTTAGGAGAAATCAATATGTAGACAGGAACTTCAGAGGTAAGCAAAAATAAAATTACTGACAGTGGATTTATGAAATGAGAACAAAAGGATATGAAAGAATGTTAAGAAACAGCAAAAATTATAGAGTCAGAAGATAGGAACTGACAAAACAGCAATAAGACACTTAAGAAGGAGGTATCAGCCAAATAGTCAAAGAAGTTGGTGAAAGTAAGATTTTTAAAAATTAAAGGATTGGGATGCATCTTTTATTTTGAATTTATAGTCAATGAATTTCCATCAACATTTTATACTGTCTACCCTTTGAAATTAGGGTTTAATTTTATATATTCTGCCCTTTGAAATTAGAATATAAAAGACAAATTTTAAACAGAGTTAGGTTTGAGTTGTGGTTGAAAGAAGTAAGTTGTAAGTAAAAAATATTTTGAATGAATCTGTCAAAATGAGGGAAGATGATAAAAGCAATTGGATTGACCTTTACCATAAAAATCTAGTAACCTAAAGAAATAACTAGATATGATTATATAAAGGATATGCACATAACCTTGCTGCAGAATTTATCACCATAAATATCTCCATGAGAGGATTTCAAATTTCTTCTCTCACAGTAGTAAAAAACTGCATAGTGGAAGGATAACAATGTGAATAAAATAAAGGGAATGCGGGAGGAATTGGAATATATGAAAGCAAGAGTAAAGATATTCAAATGTCGTAATTTCAATAAAATAGTAAGACAGGTTTTGCACTTCCAGTTATTTACAGAGGCCCACAAATTTTGTAAGCTGCAGTCTACGATGGAGTACGCAAACGCAATAACAACACTACATCAAAGCACTGCACTCAGGTTCACAACAGACAAGACGTGAAACAAATTATTTAGGTTTCTCACTTTTAAAAGCCAAGATGGCTGGATTAGTGGATAATTAGCCGATAAACTGTTAGTTCTGATTTCTCCTGTGAAGGTATTTCTGAGGAGAAGAGGCTGTGGGTTGTTCTGAGGTGAGAGGAAGATTTGACCTTTATGTGAGTGGGTAAAGGTCAATGGGCTCAGTGGCATGAACCGGAGGAAAAGATAAAGTTCTCTCTGCTGCAGTCAGAATGCTGTTCTGAGTTTGGATTTCTCTTCTGAGTTCTCCTGCCTTTGATTCAGAATTTGCACTGGAAGATACCTGGCTGCTATTCCACCCCGAGCTTATGCCTTCTACTTAAGGCATGACTGTATGGAATAGGCTTGGTCATGCCGTGGCTCCCTGCTGCACCTTCAGCTTGTGAATGACCTGTCATGGGACTTCTCAGCCTCCACTAAAAGGTAAATTTAAACCCTTACTACACTCCTTGTCTGTCTGTCTGTCTGTCTCTTCATCCATCCTATTGCCTCTGTCTCTGAAGAGCCCTAATAAATTTGTGTCTAGTCGACATATGGATGTGGAGCACTGAGAGACTACTCAGCCTTAAGAAGAAGGAAATCAAGCCAAATACATACATATAGATTTTTTAAAATATTTTTCTCTCTCTTCTTTTTTACTTCTTATGCCTATAATCCCAGAAATTGAGGTGTGAGAAGGATGAGAAGTCAGAGTCTCACTTGGGCAATTTAGCAAGACACTGTCTCAAAATTAAAAAAAAAAATTCTGAAGATCTAGCTCAGTGTGACAACCACTGGTGCTTAGAAAAGAACAGGAAGAAGAAGGAAGGTGAGGAGCAGTGAGGAGGGGGAGCATTTGGGAATAAATTGATGAACCTTAATAGCGTTGTGTTCAGTGAAATAAGCCACGCACAGACAGACAAACAATACATGATTTCATTCATATGTGGAATATAAAATCCTGAACTCTTTGATGCAGTGGATGGTGGTTACCAGAGTCTAAAATGGTAATTAAATGATATTGATGAAGTGTAACAAATACAAAATTTCTCACAGACAAGAAGAATACATTCAAGGGACCTATTTTCAACATGGTTGCTGAAGCTAATAACAGTATATTCTATTACATATTTAAAAATTGCCATAAGGAAGTGTTCTAAATCACAAATATGTGAGGAAATGCACATGTTCATACTATATTTGTCTATAATGTATATTTTTCCAAAAGTCACATTTATGCATTGCATATATGCAATTTCTGTCCATTAAAATGCACTTTAAACTACTTTTTAAATAAAGTTAATGAGTATGTCATATCTGAACTATTTATGGAGATAAAGGAAAGATAAGTAAAAGATGCCAAGAGGCATGTGAGTTCAGATCTATAAATTTACTATAAACTTCAAGAATTGAGGTTTGGAGGGAACTCTTAGGATTGGAGTTGGTCATAAAATCAGAGTTTGGAAGTAAATTATCAGTGAGTTCATAGTAAACTAAATAAGCAAACAAAAAATTGAGACAACTCGAAAGAAACAAAAATTATAAAAAACTGAAATTTACTCAGTAAATTTTACTCAGTAAAACTTTATTATCTAGTAATAATCTAGTGAATTCTTAGCAATTCAGCTCAAATTTAAAATTTAGTTCCATTGAGAGGAGGTTGGGAGAAATGGAGCAGGCTTATATTAGGGTCTATGAGAAAAAAGATTTGAAACCTCTCTTCCACTGTAGGTAATTAAAATATATCCAAAGAACAAAAAATCAATAAGTAACAATAAAAATGACTTATTTAAAATCCCCAAATAGACTTCTAGCATGAATATGACTGTAAATAAAAATCAGTCCTCCTTCTTTCTCCTGGAAATCATTAGATAGTAAAAGTACCATAACCCCATGTTCAGGAAGATGAGGAGACAATTAATTCCCCAGTCTTTGTTTAGAGGCAGTGGCTGTCAATGGAGCAGGAGTGAAGCAGAAGCTGTAATGAAGGGAATGGAACCATGAATCCATGGAGAGAAACCACAGAATGGAGAAGGACCAGCAGCAGGTGCCCCAGAAACACTAGCACAAAAATACTGACAAAAATGAAGCTCTCAAAGTGACATGTGGAATCTACACTGTTTTCTAAAGGTGGGGTGAAAACTGGGGTGAGCTGACCTGACCTCAAGCTGGTGCTTGTCTGGTTAAAACACAATTCTGAGAACCTCAGAGAGTGAGGCCATAATAAAGAGAAGGAAATGTTTGTTTCTTTGTTTGTTTTGAAGGATATAGTCTTTCAGTTGGGAAAAGGAGGAAAAGGAACACTTCTCTGACTAGTTAATCTAGATGTATTCTATTGGCTCCAACTCTGTTGCTTCTTATTTAAATTTGTTGTGAAAAGATTCTAATCATTTGCAGAGAAGTGAATAAAAATGACCTCAAATACGTTAGTGTAAGAGAAACTAAAAGAAATAAGGGCCACGGTTATTTATTAACAGAACATCCAATACAAAATGTGTTTTCAGTCAGCAAATGACATTTATATTCAGTATGTTGTCATAATGAGGAAAGTAAGAAAGAGTAAGTTTCACTAAAATAATCATATCTTTTTAAACATCTATGAAAAACCAACATAAAAAATAGAAAAGAGGGACTAAAGATTTAAATTGGGTGATAGTATGTGCTTAGAATGCAAGAACTTCAATAATTCCTCTCAAAAATAAAAGTGATTAGGGCTGGGGAGTTAGCTCAGCGGTTCCAGCGCCTGTCTTGCAAGTGCAAGGGCCTGGGTTCGATTCCCCAGTATCCACATACAATACTGGGTGTGGAGACTCACCCCAGCAGCAACCAGTACCACATAGCACAGTGCCGGGCGTGGTGGCTCATGCCTGTAATCCCAGCACTCGGGAGGCAGAGGCAGGAGGATTGCTGTGATGTGAGTTTGAGGCTGAGCTCAGGGCCAGCCTGAACCACAAAGTGAGACCCTGTCTCAAAAAAAAATAAAATAAAATAAAATAAAATAAAAATAAAAAAAATAAAAGTGATTAAAAAATAGTAAATAAGCAAAATTTTAAAAACCATAACTTAAATAATTAAAAATAGCTAAAATTAACCAGAGCCATAATTATAGCCCCAGAAGAAAATATCAATGGCCTGAATCAATGTTATCAAATATGATTCCAGAAAAATAATACTGAAGTAAAAAGTATGGCTTTCAAGTAGATATTTAAACCACATATTAAATGTCATACAGAAACTGAACTTAAAGAAATGAGAGAAAAATAAATCCTAGCAACATTATGAGACATCAAATACATAAAAGGATTATTTTAGGGAGATAAGTTAAAAAAATACATTAACTTCCAAGGCAGAAAAATATTCTACCAAAAATATTTCTACCAAAAATTTTGTGACATAGAATAAAGATAAAAGAAAATACAATTGTCCAAAACGCTGAAGTAAAAGAAAAATAGGGAGATGGTTAGAGGAAGAGGATATGTATTAGTTGAGAAATAATGAATTCTGCTTCTAGAAACAAAAGAATAAAGAAAACAGATAAAGGATCAAATGGCAATTCCAAAGGTAATGCTAAAATAGAATAGCAGACTATCCCCTATATTAGAAATTGTGTGGAGCCAGGGATTTAGCTCAGTGGCTCCAGTGCCTAGCTGGTAAGGACAAGGGCTCAGGTTTGCCAGGCATGGTGGCTTATGCCTGTAATTCCAGCACTTGGTTGGCAGAGGCAGGAGAATTGCTGTGAGTTCAAGGCTAAGCTGAGGGTCAGCCTGAACAACAAAGCAGGACCCTGTCTAAAAAAAAACCCTGTCTAAAAAACTAAAAAGTAAGCATTTGTATATACTCATTTGCATATACATAAATGTAAATATATACTCATATAAAATGTTTTCTATTTTCATTTCTGAGAATCAAAACCAAAACATTATGATAATTTTAAATTGTTGATATTGAAGCTCACCTTTTAAAAAATCCCCCCTTCCTTTCTAACTTTTCTATTTTATGAAATATCAGAAAAATAACTAGTTTATAAAGTAAAATTCAGAAAAGAATACATTATAAAATTTAAGCATTCACCAGTAAAAAAATAAAATAACAAAGATACTGAAGAGAGAAGCTAAAATCAGTAAAACAACTGTAACTTCCATTGGTAATGTTTTAGTATGATTCTAACTCTACAAAGAGCTAAAAACAAAAGCCAATATATTTCTTTAGCAATTAAAATCATAAAATGTTAGCTTTAAAGTACAAAAATAATAATATGGATAAAGTGATAAGCTTAGAAACTACAGAAATGTAATCATCAGCCTACAAGGATAACGTAAAACTAAGAATGCAGTAAATGTAACTTAAAGAGTGATGATCTCCGAAACTGTACAGCCATGCAGGAGGTTTCCAGGATGAACAAGACAGGACTCAGTGCTCATCTCAACTTTCAGCTACTGAGATCTTGAACAGCTGGGTAGAGAAGAGCTGAATTCCCAGTCTGTGGGCACAAGGAAGAGGACTTCCGGTGTTTAGAGAAAACAGCAAGCAAATATACTAGAAAGCACCATCCAACATATCAGTTTCAGGCCCTATTAATGTAACTAATACATGTGATAGATGTAAATCCTATTGGGATCAAATCTACTATTTCTCTTTCAATGAATTCACTACCAGGAAAACAAAACAAAGCAAAACAGTGCTTACAGTGCCTACAAACAGCACTGTCCTCTTAGTTTAACAGACCAAGGTATTTCTTTCCAGGCCTTCCTGGTTTAGAAGGTCGTGAGTTAGCTCACCTAACCTGCAGGTAGCCCCACATGCACAGCCGGTAACTGGCTCAGAAGCAAGCTGATAGGTCACAGGACAAATGCTTCTTGGGCCACAAGTGAGCCCCTGTCTGGTCATTACAACCCTGAGTTCAGTTATATTACCAAGTTTCAAGTGAATTTAGCACTTCTGAAATCACAGTTAACAGACTGCCTTGTTCTGACTACCAAATAAACTGGTCTAGATTCTTCCAAATATAATTATCTTTTTGTGAAAAGGTGTTAAATCACCCTGTTAATAATAATTTTGAAATTTTGCTATTACTGCTGATTCTTTGGTAACATATTGTATAACTGATATAATCTCCTAACAGTATCTTCCATGAGAAGCAACAAAGCTCCCTTTTTAACACTGTATTTGCAGCATCAAGCATAGCTCCTAGCATGTAGTATGCACACCTATCTGAGAAATTAGAAAAAAAAATTCTCATTCTCATCACTCATAATTGATGATCACTGAAAGCCACAGTGTTGTCTAATTGTTTCACTAATAATACAGTTTTTAAACAAGTATAATAGCATTTTATGTTAAAAGTAATAGCTGTATTATTTGTAAAGGCAGTTGCTGCACCAAGACATGACTTCTTCCTGTCTTCATCCTGTGCATGAGTCAGTTTCTCTAATCTAGCACTACAGAGCAGTTAAGATCAGTGCAGAGCTGGGAGAAGCTGGAGTTTGAGTTTCCTATTGTGATATAATTATTGATTCGTGGAAGGCAAGTTCAGTGTCTTTATATTTAGGAACAAGTTAAGTAATAGCCTTTGGATTGGCTCACCGAGCCAGGGAGA
This sequence comes from Petromus typicus, assembly GCA_004026965.1. Lineage (NCBI taxonomy): Eukaryota > Metazoa > Chordata > Mammalia > Rodentia > Petromuridae > Petromus > Petromus typicus. The sequence continues at coordinate 25,703 of PVIR01010679.1, read as the reverse complement.
TAAAATGTAGAACGTGGCATGATGACTTCAGCTCTCAAGCCAGAAGACCAGATCCATTACAAACTGTGACTGTGTGTTTTGAGCACTGAAGTTAGATGAACTCTTCTGGCTTCGTGATTTCCCCGAAACAATATGAAGGCATGTACAAAAGTGCTCTTGTCAAAGTGCTGGGGTCTTAGGAAGTGGATATTTAAAAGAACTAGCAGACTGTTTTCCAGTTTTAAAATGAATTAATGTAAGGAATATTAGTGTCAAACAAGAGAAATGAGATAAGTGCACTGCTCAGAAAAACATATTGAAAATATTCAAATGGGGCAGGGGACTTAGCTCAGTGGTTCAGGCACCTGCCTTACAAGCTCAAGGTCCTGGGTACGATCCCGGTAACCACGTACAACAATCCCGGGCATGGTGACTCAGGCTCACCAGCAATCAGTACCACACTCCACAATACCAGGCATGGTGGCTCACACCTGTAATCCCAGCACTCGGGAGGCAGAGAGAGGAGGATTGCTGAGTTCGAGGCTGAGTTCAGGATCAGCCTGAACTACAAAGCGAGACCCTGTCTCAAAAAAAAAAGAAAGAAAGAAAGAGAGAGAGAAAATATCCAAATGTATCAACTCTACAGAAAAAAAAAAAATGAGGATCCTGAAACTAAGTATGAGGTTAAAAAAAAACTAACTGATGAATTGTTAAACAAGTTTTATTTACTATTTATAGAGTCCCGTTCTCAATTTTTTGATGTACCTCATTAAGCTCCATTTTGCCTTCTCGTTTCCTGTGGCTCTCATTTCCTGTGGCTGACATTGTTCTTTCAAAACATTGACAGAAGCGTGTCATTTGTTCTCTTTCCTTCAGCTTCGTTTCCCTCACATATTTTTTCAACACTTTATGGTGAAAGTCTTTCTGGTGTTGTCATATCCTCCAAGCTGAATAAATCAGTGCTTACCACAGCGTTATACTCAACCAACCTCCTCTTCATTCTGCCTCTCGCCTGCTAATGCTTTAATCCTTGATGAACACACTTGCCGAGCATCCCTCTATCTGTACATTATTTTGCAACTTTGGAAATTTTTCCTTAACTGAATAAACAGGTTCCATTACACACTTTGAAAAGGAGTTGAGAGACTCTCCATGAGAGTCTTGTTTGGGAAGAAACTTTGAGAAGATGTTTTTGCTGTAATTTTTCCTGTGGATCTCATACTTAGATAAACCTCAGGCTTCTTTAAAAAACAAATACAAGACAAATGTTTATGAGTACTTTGAGTTTGAGCAACTATTTCTGCTGTCATCAGAGAAGGTAGGTAGATGGTAGAAGACACTGATAGGTTGAAAAAGCTTTTTAGGGGCCGGGGAGTTAGCTCAGTGGTTCCGGCGCCTGTCTTGCAGGCGCAAGGGCCCGGGTTCGATTCCCTGGTAACCATATAGCAATGCTGGGTGTGGAGACCCACACCCAGCAGCAACCAGTACCACATACCACAGTGCCGGGCATGGTGGCTCACGCCTGTAATCCCAGCACTCGGGAGGCAGAGGCAGGAGGATTGTGATGTGAGTTGGAGTCTGAGCTCAGGGCCAGCCTGAACCACAAAAGTGAGACTCTGTCTCAAAAAACCTAAAAAAAAAAAAAAAAGCTTTTTAGAGCCTGGGTTCCCATAAGAACAGACAGAGAGTATGCTCACCTTTTAGTCTTTAAAGTGGCTTGCAATAGGCAGCTAAGAGGTAAAAAATAAACAGGACTGGAGAAAGCCAAAACTGTGGCCATGTATTAAAGACTGGGAAACGCCTAGGTAGTTAGATAAACTACGTTGAGTGAATGAATCTTATCACTACTTTCAAGGTACAGAATAATGATTGTGCAACTGATCCTGAGACTATCACGCCTTGTTACTCATTTGTCAGTTGCCACTGGAGGATATTAACTTTCACCAATTTCAGGTTGTGTTATACTTTTAGGCACTCACTGGAAAGAAAGGGCTACTGTTATTGGGTATGGGTACTGAGGGTACAGGTGCTGCCACTAAATTAGTTGTGACAGAGAGAGTGCTAAAGACCATCTGTCTTCCTTTCAAAGGTAAAGAAAAGATCTGGAAGTGTAGCTCAGTGGGAAAGCATATTCTTACAGTGAGTAAGACCCGGTGATCAATTCCTAGTAGAGGCAAAAAGAGAAAATCAAAGATCCAAACAATCAGTGGCTGAGTAGATTTAATAATGCAGAGAAATGAGCTAATACAGTCTATATCCTGATGCATTCTACCCCCTTATCAAGTACATATTGCAAATGACATCAGAATGCTTATTTTGTAAGGGGAATCATTCAGACTGACAGAGAGATCACCTCGAAGAATCTTTAAAGAAGTTGGTTGGTAAACTTCATGAATTAAAAAACACATTGCTGCAATTTGTCTTGAGTCTTTTGTTAACATGGACACAATATCCTAACATTCTCATTACTGCAATTAGTCTTGAGTCTTTCTGCTCACCTTTGGCCTGCACTTTAGGCTATGGAGGTCAGATGACCCACATCGTTATCTTCAGGAATCTTAGCCCTTACTTATGCCACCTACATAACATTGTGGTTGTTTTGGTTGCTCATTCAGTTATTGATGGGTATAGCAATAGCAAGAGATGCCAGTTGATCCTTCTCTTTTCTAGATATAGTACAGGTGATCGGCCACTTATAAAGGTAGACATGACTTTACATTTTACTAAGTAATCTACAATGTTTTCCAACTCAGACATTCTTAGAAAAAGGATAGCTGGTGAACATTCAACAACTTTTATTGACTATATGCTATATTCCAGGCAGAGAGACACAGACTCTCCATGTTCACCTTTAATAATTCAACAGAGAAGCAGAAACTTAAAATGCTAGGCAGTCTGTAATCAATATGAATTGATTGCTTGTCCCTGCTATCAAACAGTTCAAGTACAATGGAAAAGGCAGACACTAAACAGTGATGAATAAACAAATAACTTCAATTATATAGTAGGAGATATGAAGTTATGTCATAGATCCTTGTGATTTTTAAAATGACAGAAGTGAATTATAATAAACATTTAACAGTTTGTGTTATAAGAAAGCAGAAATTACTAGTAGAAAAAAAAACTAAAGGTCACTAAATCCATGATGGAAAGGAAGTTTTTGTTTGGGAAGACATTTTGAGATAATGATTTTGAGGGCTAATTTTCCTGTGGATCTCAATCAGAATAAATTAGCAACATGTGGCTAGACTAGGGGAAAACACTAACCCAAAAAAGACTATAATAAAAATTGAAACAATTCTGATGTGTGGATAAAAAAACTTTATCTTATGCATCAATGTATATGTCTCTTTACTTTTAATACTAGTGTTCTATGGATGGAAATCTGTGACTTGTTTAAGCCACTTAATTATATGAGGGGAGGAAGGCATGTCTACAGTTCAACCCTGTAGGAAGTTGAGTCAGGATTCCACCTCTGAGCCCAGACTGGGTAATTTATTAATTTAGTAACACTTTGTTTCAAAACAAGTTAAAGGCTATGGATATAGTTCAGTGTAAAGGCCCTGAGTTTAAGTCCCCCCCCAAAACTTTTTACTAATATGTACTGTATTTTTGTACACTAATGAATCTTTAAAAGGGTAATAAGAGCCTAAGACTTCAAAGTCTATTTAAAAAGAAGTCATCATCCCATAGCTACCATTGCCTTAAACCATGAAAAGAGTTAGCTTGATCAGGTCCTGATTTCTGAAGCATCTTTCAGGAGTGCTCATAGTTCTGCTCCTGGAGAGAGAGTTAGTATCCTCTAGCATGGAGTTTTTAACAGGCTCAGTGAATGTGGCCCTAAACCTCTGTGAGTTAAGTGAGATTTTTATCGTTTAGATAAACTGTTCTCAGTTCTCTAGGGCAACTTCACTGAATTAGCACTACTTAGCTCTGAGTTCAAGGAAGTATTTAGAGATCAAATTATATGCTAGCTCTAAGCTGCAATGTATGATTTACACTTCTAATTGTGAATGTTACTGTTGAAAAAATAAGGTGAAATTGCTGGTCTAAAGTCTAACTAAGAATACTCATCTCACCTGTATCACAACACACCATATATTATGTACATGTTGGAAAGAGTATCCATGTACTGATTCTTGCATTTGGTGATCCTTTTGGTAATAGACAAATATATTTCAGTAAATACAATTCAATATTCAACAGGTAATGTGAGCCTCTGTATAAAAGCTGGAGCAAATGTCTTTTCAGAAGAAGGAAGCAGTCTGCCTTTAAAAGTACTTCTTCTAAGTCTTTAGAAGTGGTCAGTGGTTGGTTTAGCTTTTACTCTTTCCCTACATTCAGTGAAAACAGTGACAAACAAGAAAAAACAAATAGGACTGCGCTGATCTTTCTCTATGTCCTTGTTGTTTACAGCTGCAAATACTTCTGGAACACTTCATGTTGTATCTCTTATTTCGGCCATGACATTGCCTTTCTAAAGACATGAGAAGCTTATGGAACAATTAGAAACAAACCAAATTATGTTTAGTGTGATTCTAAGTGCCCATAACATAAAAGATAGGTTTTAATTTATCATTTTTATCAAATAAATTAATTTTACCTATGATAAAAGTCAATAGAGAAGGGTAGCTTCTTTACTTCCAAATCTATATTAATATAATATATACGCATGCATAAATATTAGTATAATATACATACATGTATATGTATTCTTGCTACAACAAGATTCAACAGAATTTCCAAACAGTGTTTTTGGTAATTTCACTGCAATTACTTATGAAGGCCTAATTAGGATATTGTGTCCATGTTAACAAAAGAAAAACTACACTGGAAAATATTGAATTGATCTTATCTCTGTTGCCTTCTTTTTTAATTTTAAGATTTAAATATAGTTATAATATATAGTAAGATTTCAGTTATTTTTTACTGAGTGATCAGTAGCACATATTTGGGCAAAGTGAACAAAAGTCCTTAAAAAGCTACCCATCTGCTCAATAACTTCTTTTCATGTTGATCAGTGCAGCAAAATACCAAAGCCTGGCACTCTATAAAGAGAGCAGGTTGTTCTAACTTCCAGTTTGGGAGGCTAGAAGCTTTGGGGCAATCCCCTGTGCTCAACCTCTCATAAGCAAGGGACACTTGGGCTGTATCACATTCTGACAAATGGCATAACAGCAAGAGTGTGTGAGAGGAAACGCTCATATGACCACAGAGGTAATCAGAGGAAGGCAACAGAAGGGCTAGGCATTTTTACTGCAATTGCACATAACCTTCTTGCAAGAATTAAGCAGAGTTCTGGGAGAACTGCCTCAGTTTCTTCCAAGGGAAGTACTTTCATTGACTAATTTTGTCATTATGCTTCATCTTCTAATAGTTCCCAGCTATTTCCCAGTATCACCACACTGAGAACAAAATTTCTAGCACGTGGACCCTTGGATGACATACTCAAACCACATCAAAACCACAGCACAATCATGAAAAGAATTAGACACAATCAATCAACAAACACCATAGTCACTGCAAAGAAAGATTCTTGCAAAGCTGTTTTAGTGAAGGAGCTTACATTAGAAATTATCAGAGTACAAATTGCACAGATTAAGTTTACACTCTGTGTTAGGAATTGCTGAAAACATTCACTTTTGCACATGCAATTTGTTCTTCATAATAGCTTCAGAGTTTTGATATTATTTCTATAAACTCCATTTTAAAAACAAACTAAGGTGGAGCTTCCATGTTGTGCTGATAGAATTGCTGCTCCCTTATCTGTCCTAGAGATAACAGTGTTGAACACTGAAAAGAATATAAAAAGGATTACTGGAGAGTAGCTGTTAACTGTACAAAAACTGGAGGGTGTTTGACTCCTCAAGAACAGGATTTGAAACTAACTTGGTGAGATTCATGATCATTAAGACTTTTATCGGCAAGTACTCTGCAAAACCTTCAGCACTGGATGTCTTGCACTCCAGCAGAGCTCTGTATTCTCATTATCTCAAAATGTCATAGGATAGAGATTAGGGCTGCCAAAGCAGATATAATCTGAAAGAAGAAGTGCTGCAAAATTGAGTCATGGGGGAAAAGTGCTATAATCTTCTTATACATTCTCTTTAAATTATTACCCTGTCCTAAAAAAGTCCAAAACATTCCTCTGGTTTCTAGCAAATTGTCAATGTCTTGGAGGGTAAAAAAACAGGAGAAATTTTCAGTTTGCCTCCTATTTCTAACTCCTGCTTGGAATTAGAAATCTTGTCCCCTGGGAACACTTGCCAAGTTAGAAAGGCCTGTGAATGCCTTAGACTTTATCAAAAATCTGAAACACATGAAACATAAATTCAAGGTGATCTTTGTGCCACAACATAACGGCACATATAAACCAGTGTCAGTATCATCAATAATCAACAATGCCCAGTTTACAAACAAAAATTACTAGATACCTGCTTTGTTCTATCCACTTAGATTATAGTTGTCCTCATACAGAATTAGACTGTAATAGCTAGAAAGTCCAGAGAATCTAGCCATGATTTTGTAGACAGTCATGGAAACTGATTTTACATGAACTGAATTCTCGAGCATAACAAGCACCTCTGTTAAAAAAAAAAATCTCAAACACAGAAAAAGAAAAATGCAAATATCATTTAAATAAATTCTTAGAAATGAATTACAGATTAGAGTGAAAGTTAGGTATGATGGCTACTTGCCTACATAGTGTATATCAGAGAGACTGCAGGGGGAGGAAGACCTTAGCAAGAGTGCCTGTCGGTGACACACTGGAGTGAAACATTTCTCACTTTCAAGACCTTTCATAGCAAGCAAAATCATCAGGAAGCTTGGGAGCAGAGTAGGGAAGGAAATCCAACAAGCCTGCTTAGTAATTTCTTACCGTGTATCCAGTAACCCCTCACTCACACATTCTCTAGAGTACTCCAACTCAATTGAGAAAGTGGCCTAGTCTAAGAATGTGATGATGTTGTGTCTTCATACGTACCGATAATGATTTAAATTTAAAAGAAGAAGAATGTATGTGAATAAGAGGAGCATCAGCAGCCACCAAAGTGAACAGAGAACTTGCACATCTCACCAATAACAATTCCACAGGATCCCCAGAGCATTCTGTTTCTACAGCATCTTAATGTGTTCATGGACAGGCTAAAATGTTCTATTCTTCAACTATGATTTAAAAAATCTTTGAAGAAATATGATTTAGTTAAAAACAAAATTTAATGAAAAATAATCAAATTTGACCAAAGTTTTTGTTTGGTGGCTTATTCAGGTTCTACATGGTAATGTGATATCATACACACATTTTTGTTAAATAAGAGACTCATTCATATCTGGGTGTTTCAAATTGGTGCTCTTTCCCCTTTTCCTTGTTACACTGAAAGTTTTTTGTTTTGTTTTTGTTGTTGTTGTTGTTTTTGTTTTGTTTTGGGTTTTTTACCATTTTCAATGAGCATATAGCATGAATTTTTTATCTTTCATTCAAGATTTCTGGTATTCTGTAAGGAAAAATAGTATTTCACTAGAAAAATAAATGTATAATGCATGCACTGAAAAGTACCCATATAAACTATTGAACTTAACTATTAAACCCAAAATTAACTTCTGTGAGTTGTTAACTTGCTAAAGAACAGTATGCACAGTGTGTCCAGCTTCACCTGTGTTTGACAGTTCACACTTTCAAATGTGCTTACTCAAATGAAACATAGAAGAGATTAGAAAATAAAACTTCTTTAAATTAAAAAAAAAGTTTTAAAATATCTCCCTTTTCCTCTTTAAATGTTCTACTGGTAAGTGTGTTCCCTAAGTTCATATAATAATAAGTAAAAACCCTATTTTACAAGGAATATATTTTGTACACTGTAATGTATACATGCAAAGAATGAGCATGGCAACTTCAAATGAATAATCAACAGGTAAAATTCTTAACAATAAAACATCTTATCATTCAGAGATGTTTTAAACAATTTTCCCAAATTGATGACACCAAACAAAGGTTAAATATGAATGTAATTCATTTCAGTTCTCTCTGAAAATATCTAGTGTTCCTTAATGATGTTCTCTGCTGGTTTTTCAGCAAATAAATATGCTGAAATGATCCTATAAAATGTATTACTTTGATGTGAACTTCATGAGAAATCTTAGTCATTCCCAAAAGAAATTACCAGTTGAAGATCCTGGAGCAATAGTAATAACATATTTCATCTATATTTAATGACTTGCTCAGAATTATTCCTAGTATACTGACTGTGTTCACTCTTTGCCATAGAACACGTTAACTTTATTGGATCTTACATATATGTAATATCCTTTTTTTTTTTTTTTTGGTGTAATGGAGATTGAACAAAGCAACTTCTCACTGGGTTGAACTCTTACTCCTTTTTCTTTCTTTCTTTTTTCTTTTCTTTTCTTTTTTTTTTTTTTTTTTTTTTTTTTTTTTTTTTTTTTTTTTTTTTTTTTTTTTTTTTTTTTTTTTTTTTTTTTTTTTTCTGAGACACAGACTTGTTAAATCACTAGGTTGTCCAGAACAGGCTCTATCTTTCAATCTCCCAGCTTCAGCTTTCCAATGGGCAGGAATTACAGATGAGAACCATCACCACTGGCTTATTTATGGGGGTTCCATTGACAAACTCAACCTTATGAAAACTGACATGAGAAAAAGAGCATACAAATTGCCTTATAGATATGTCTTGGCAACTATCTCCTTACTGAGACTCAATACCCAACACAGATAATGGGAAAGAGAAAAAAATTATTTTGGTTCACCATGTGCAGAGGTTTCAGTTCATAGTCAGCTAGCTCCAAGGCATGGCAGCATACAGAAGAGAGTCAGAGAGGAAAAGTAAACTCATAACACTGTGACAGAAAACAGAGATGGGCTTTCCAGCCACACCCACAGCAGACCACCTCCTCGAAGCAGAGCCTCCTCTTGATACCAAGTCAGCTATGATCTCATCATGACACTGTTATACATACCTCCCAGTAAATGAATGCCAAACAGGGTCCCAAAGAGCTGTTGCAGATGGCAGCCCATGTCCTGTGACTTATCCACGTTGGGCAATGCATAAGACTTTCAGATAAAAGAGACAACAGGTAGCTATGGCAAAGTACTCACTCTAGAAACCATTGTTTCTCAGCCCCCAGGGACTCTGGTTTCCCTGCCAGGACATAGACAAGAATATGTGAAAATAACAGAATACAAAGTCCAACTTTGTGAGCACAGAACCCCGCCCAGGTCTGGAGAACTAGCTACACTGTGAAATGCTAAAGACTAACAGGGCAGCTGTTAGTGAGCAGAGGTAGAAATTCAGGCCAGCCTTTGTCCCAGAGGCTATCACCAACACTGCAGGCACAGCGATGTGATTCCTAGTTCTTGTCAGTAGGTGTGAAGAGATACAAGACCTGAAGATCAGTTTAGAGCTTGGAACAATTAGGAACCCTGGGAAAGAGATCAAGTAGGATCACCAAACAAGGTGTAAAAACGGCAAGAGGGACCACTACTAGTTTGTAATTGGCAGAGAATCCAGGGCTGAAACTCCATGCAGGGAGCAGAGCAATGTTCCACCCAAGATTCTGAGGAAAACAGAGGCAGTGAACTCAGTGAGCCAAGGGCAGCCACACCAGAATTAGCAGGAGTGTCGACTCTGCTCAAACCTATGGTGGCCAGTGTGAGACAGACTGAGTGACCTGTTTGATTCCCTCACTGTGGGAGTGTGAAGGTGGAGTTGGGTGTGCCTGCAAATTGTACATGATTCCATTACTGCTTTAATTTCTGTAGTGTTTCCATAAACCTAGTTTCCTCCTCTCATGAGGTGGATCCATCAGTCTTGCAATAATGCACGCTCACATGTGGAAAGACACGATTTATTAGATCTAGCCCCCACCAAACCTTTCATGTTTTCCACTTACAGTTCCTTATTTTCTTTTTATGACTCTAAAATAACCTTTTAAATTTCTATTTCTCTCTTTTAGCCCAGGAAAAATAATGCCATCAAAATGTAGTCTTGCATTTTCTTCTCATTTTTGTTTTTATGTTATTTAATTTCCCTTTATTTCATTTTATTTGTACTATTTTCTCTTTTATTCTCCTTATTTTAAGCCTGTCCTTAATTGATACTATGCTTTTGCCTTTCTGAGGTATTGAAAACATTGAAAATTTTTTAAAGTTTTAATTCAAGTGCTGGCATGTGATTGGTTCTTTGCATATTCTTATGAACAATAATTGATCTTGCTTTCCAAGGCAGTGAGAGAGATTGAAGCCTTTATTTTGGTAAAGTGGAGGAATCGTGACAATGCAACATATTAGAATCCATGGGGGGCTTCAATTAAAGTGTCTCTACAAAGGAATAAAGAGCTGTGGGAGCCTACATTAGAAAAACAGAGCAGTCCCCCAGAGATAATCTAATGATGTATCCCAAAGTCCGGACAAGGAAATCCAAATGAAAAACTTGTGGAAAGAAATTGAAAACATCAGAGTGGAACTCAACGACATTCAGACTAAAAACGACAATCCAAAGACTCAATGAGTGAGTCAGTTCTTTGAAAGGGTAAATATGCTCAATCAACCAGTGTCCAAATTTACCGAAAGAAGGAAGGAAAAGACTCACTTCAATGCAATCAGAAATTTAAAAAAGGCAGTATGATCCTAGCCCCCACTGAGACAGTGTGATTTAACGCCGGGTTCATGATGAAGTTTGAGCAAAATAGGGGTGATGAAAAAGACAGGGAGACAGATAGGATGAAGCTTCAGCGCTGGAACCTTTCCAGAGTGGACTGAAGGAAAAGCATCATTGGCTCTTTCACACATTTTGAATCGTTAGCCCTTATGCCTTTACTTTATACTTTGGGGGGTTAATTTTCTTGCTCATTATTAAAATTATCATCTTGAATACTACTTTAATCCCCCCTACTCTTTACCTGTCCTTTGGCTTCTGGACAAAATCATAAATTTGGCTAATGTTTTCCCATTAGATATGCTTGGCACAGTGAAATGTGCTTGGGTAGAGAAAAGCAAATACGCTCACTGGGCCCAAATGAGTCCCTTCAGCTCCCTGGCAGTTCTACTGCACTTCATTCCATTCATTTTCCCCCACTCCAAGGTTTTTATTTTATATCTTTTTATCTCAAATTCTACTTCAACAGGCACTTCCTTTTCCTTTATCAGTTAATAATTTATCTCATTTCACTGAGGAATTGGGAGAAACTTGACAAAATTTCACACTGTTGCGAAATCAAATCAGTTATCTTCCACAATGCACTGTTTTCCCATCTACAAAATGTATGTTATCTACATTCAATTCTTCAGAAAAACCTACCCAATTTTCTCACTGAATCATATCCTTTCTCAGAAATGCAAAGGTTTCTTCTGTATCACAACTCCTCTCACTTCTCTCACATTCTCATACAATACCCCACTATATTCAAAAGGAACTCATTTTAGAATCTCTTATGGATGCCAAAATTTGAAGAAACTCAAATATAAAAATCACGTGTTATTTGCTTATAACTTATGTACATTTTATAAGCATTCAATAACTTCTATATTACTTATCATGCCTCTTATAAAGGAAATGCTTTTTTAAATAATTGTTTGCAATATTATTTAGAAAGTAATAAGAATCTCTATATGTGTTTAGTACACATGTAACATTTTTTCCCTGAATCAAGCCACAGTTGATTGAATCTGCTTTTATGTACTCAAGATATGAGAGATTGGAATATAATATTTTCATAGTAAAGTCTTTTGTTCTCATATCTGACTCCACAAACTATGAATTAATAAATTATGTCCTTCTGAGATAAGTTTGCTAAAAATATGACACAAATTTAAATTGAATACTTGTATATATTGTCTACATAAAGCTAAGCATATATAAATTTGTTAGAGCTTTTTCAGTGAGATTTTTTACATTCACTTTTATATTGGTTGAATAATGAGAACATAGTATATAGGCTGACATTCAGAAAGAAGTTGGAAGTCTGCTTTAAAACTTCCAATTAGAACTGAATAGAAATTAATTGCATATTTCATTCTTTTAATCATATAAATACCTCTTCACAAAATGAAGCTCTTGAAATGTGCACTTTGACTTTCTGAACTTTACTTTATCCTTTTCAAATGAAAAAAAAAATAAGGCAAATGAAAAATGATGGTGATCATTTTATTTTTTACTGAACATTTTAAAGAACTGATTATTTTGTTTCTGACACCACAGCTGTTGTACTTTATCTGGAAACCTATAAGAAACTTTTTATTGAAGTCTCAAGTAGTTAGAAAATGACTATTACTTAATCTTCTGAAACACCCGTGGCTATTTTTATTTTCAGCATATGCCATGTTAACAAATGGCCAGCAATTTCCCAGAAAATAAACTTCTGATTACTAGGATAGACTTCTTTTGGACCAATAATTCACTTGTGAGCCTTTGATGTAGCATAGAAATTTCTATCCGTGCAGCAAAGCCAATTCATTAACACATTATATATCACCAAAGATTAGCAGAGCACTCAATAATAGTGATCAAATGTGAGTACGAAAAAGGTTCAAGTAGTGTGACACTAAAGCAATTCAAATTACAGAAAATAAAATCTTTAATTCAAAACAGGCGCTTAAATTAACACCTAAAAACAAACACATGGGAAAAAACAAACCCAGTCCAGTTTCCTTCCATTGCGTAAACCACTCTGGTACACGAGCTCTGCAACATGAGAGCAAATGTTAAAGTGAAGGACTCAAGTAATGCAAAATGAAACACATTAAGCTTCCAGAGCCAAATAGTTCAGGACAGTATATCTTTATAGGGAGCAAGCTGTTACCAAGAGAGCCTATAATTTAGAATCACGCCAGAGTTTGGGGCCATGACCCCATTTCTTAATCACTCAAAGTCTCCACACCTCATATAAGGAAAAGAAATTTGGACAGTGATGAAGCATAAGGGGGCTACTGTATAAAAGTGATATAATCTCTTTTTATCTGATTGAAAAATATTTGTTATTGAAATGCTTCAAAATATCCTGGTTTTCTTCATAGTTCATGTCAGGTGGAATTTATTATAGAATTAAAGCCAAATATTTTGATAGAATTATGGCATTATATTCAGTCCATATAGCTTCAGATACAGTTATTCATTAGATGATAAAAATCCAAATTCATGAGTATTGTAGGACTTGTTAATCCAGATGTTTGTCATTGGATTGGGATACATATGAATTGAATTTTAGAGAATAATAATCTCCAGGGCCACATTATAGTGCATGAATTGTATTTTCATTTATCCCAGAGAGTGGACTCAGTAGCCAACATTTCACCTTCACATTCAGTAGAAAAAACTGAAAGTCTAGCACATAAATCATCTTGTCAGAAGTGTCATATTATTGTGATTATTAAAATATAGATTTTTTCTGCACTGTTCTCTTGTATCAAAACAAAGCTTCTAGAACTGAGCCACTGAACTGAAATAAGCAGTCCCTTCACTAGTTGTGCAGATATAAAAGTCAGACAAGTCATATGAAGAAGAGAAAGCATTACAAAACCAATATATATGGCAATGAAACAATTACATTCAAAGACAAAGATGGCTCACCAGAGAGATATTTATACTTTAGATCCATTTGACCCTTAACTCCTACCACCATAATTCAAGAGTACAGCCTCTACACAGATACTTCTGAACTATTGCTTCAGGAATACTTGATAATTATCCATAATTACTGTTCAGTTATATTTCTAGATAACCGATATTGTATATTATAACCCTCTCCAAACATCATACCTTGGGATTGCATATCTCTTAGAATTAGAATACCTATAAAAATCTTAAATTTCAAAACCTTAACACCCTAAAATATCCTCCTGTCTACAGTTCTCTACTTTCTGTATTCATATGTACTTCTCAAGGTTATGCAACCCCAAGGGATATTGTTCTTCTCTCGAGCCGTAGAAGCCTGTAATGCATAACTTCACCCTCTTTCTCACATCCACAGTTTCTTTGCTCCTTACACTTGGACCTCACTTGATCATTAAATTGTGACTGTTGGACAGTGTTATTGTTTTCTTTCAGTTAATATCTTCATTAAAAGATTTCTGACAAATGCTACAGTAATAATATATTTCCATTCTGCATTATTGTTTTGTGAAACAGATTTCATTTATATAATTTCACAAGTAAGGATATTAAACTTATAAAAGTTCAAATAACTAGCTTTTGCCACATAAATAAGAACTTTAGAAGAACAAATCCAAGATTTTCACATTATAAAACTACTCAACAATGCCTGAAAATGTCATTTCCCAGAAATTCACTGCTCTTGAGAACAGACAGATCAACCAATCAACCAATCAAACCTCCACTCACACCATATTGGAGACCTAAATTGTTTAGTTCCTTTGTTTTAAACAGTGATCTTTTATAACTAGATTGTGCGATTCCTCTCAAATTCCCTGTAGCAGCTATGCTAAATTGCCACCTTTTTTATATTTCTCACACAACAGATGTTTGTTAATTTTTTTAGTTCATGTAAATGTCCAAAAGACTTCCAATTAAGTGGGACATTTCCCTCTGCTTCCTCCAAGATCTCTCTAAAATCTGAAGAGAAATATAAAGAAGATGCAAATAAATATGTAAGAGACATGAGAGTAGTGCTAGATTAAATATGATGACAGAAAGTTGTATGGTACAAGTAAATATCAGAACTGTAGGTGACTGGTGAAATTGGAGGAAAAGAGGAAGAATTAAAAGTTAAAGTGGAAGCAGAAACACAGAAGTATCTGAGTCACTCTGGACACTTCTCAATGTGGCTGAAAATAGGAAAGTTAGATGATATTGTGTGCAAAGAGCACTCAAGTCCTATGTACCTTTCCTCCCCAAGACCAAATGATGCTTCCTTCTCCTTTCCTTTATTCTAGCAAATCTTGTATGTTTGCATCCTGGAAAGGTATAGTCAGAAGGAGAATGAACCTGACGTCACCTGGCTCATTGGAATATGTTGGCCATAGAGCGATTGGAAAGATTCTCTTCTCGTTGAAAGGGGAACACCCTTGTTCAGTGAGCTGCCTGCCCTGCAAAAACAACATACAGTCATATGTCAGTTATGAAGTGATAGAAATTGGGAAAAAATTTTTCCAAAGAAATTGACCATTCAAGTGATTACATTTACAAATAGTGATATTTGAGCATCTGTCAACAAAGGTCCAAGCTTTTTACTGGTTACTTTTATGATGAGACTCATGGATATATTAGTCATGCTTTCAAATCCTGAGCTTTTAGTGAGCTTTATAATGTTCATATGTTAATATAATTGAGCATGAGAGAGTTGAAGAAAAGATATCAAACAGTAATATGGGATATATAGAAAACTAAAAAAAAAAATAAGCAGTATGACAAAAAAACTTTAGACATATAAAGGTAATAATCAGAAGAAACATCTAAAAGATTTGAAAATTGATGCCATATGAGTGAAGAGCATGAATGAGGATGGATTGGTGTGTCAGAACCTGCTGTTTCTTGTTGAAGACGATGTAGGGCTTCTAAAAGTATCTTATATGCTTATTGCTTTGATAAAAATATGCACCTTTTCATTATTCTCCTCAGTGGTTCTCAAATTTTGCTACACCTACTAATAATTGGGGTGGACTGTAAAAACCTAGCATCCACCATCACCATTAATTAAAATTCTAATTAATTAAAATGAATAAACTTAGCAGTTTTGTGGGGGAATAAAGACATTCTATAGTTTTTCATGGTGCTCTAAAGTCCAGTCATGTTGGAGAGCATGTGATCTGGTCTTGCTAATCTGTGCCTGCATTTCTTAGGAGCCAGGAGAAAGCTTCCCATCCTTCCCTTCCCAAAGCCTTTCTAAGTAAAGGTATGAGGAATCCTGTCTAGATGCCATCCCTTATCACTTTCCCCTGGGACCTTTGTCACTCGTTCTCTGCACCCAGCATGTCTTCAACTTATCTGTCTCTGTTGATTCCTTCTCCAAACACAGGCATTTCCTTTTAACATGAAAAGAAAAACGAAAGACGAAACAGAAACCAAATGGAGTAAAAACAAGCAAATCCTCTTTGATTCAGAGTCTGTCACTAGTCCTTTACCCCTTTTCTTCTCCATCCCTTTCTTAAATCAGTAGGTCAGGTCCACTTTCTTCCCTTCTTTATTTTTGAGGCTGTTATGTTCTTGCAGTAAGGCTTTCATTGATCTGAAACATCCTGATTCCTAAATTTATGTCCCTGCCAATTTTAAAAATGTATTTTGACTTATGTTTCAGCTCAAATATAGAATTAAATTTACTAATTTCATTCCCTTAGAACAACTTTCTAAAATTTAATCATATGTCTCATTTTCTTCTAATTTTGTATGTGCTAAAACACATCTGTAGATACTATCTTATAATTTGTATTAACGAACAGGAAGAAAATATCTTAAAATATTATAATGCTCTATAAAATCACTTTAATGACTGGAAACACCCATTTTAATTTTTTGAGACAATAGTTTCCTTGGACTGAGTTCATTTTACCTTTATACATTTTGATCATTAAATTCAAAATTACCTCAAGATATTATTTTTGATCATGTACCTACAACTAATATAAAAGTACTATATGAGAAGATTTTTATATACTCTTATAAACTGATTTTTTAAAAAAATATGTATATTTGCAGAAAATAATTTATAAATTACAATTGATTATATTCAGTACATAGTGAACATTTTTTGTATGAAGTAGTTTACATACTGACCTTAAATACATTTCACAGTCTTTGCACATTACCTACTGCTTAAATTGTAACTACACGGATTGATTGTTAATTCAGGCTTTAAAAGTCATATGTTCCTCAGGTAACAGCCAGTATGAAATGATACCATGATTAATACAAACTATTTCTCAATATTAAATATTTCAACATTTTTTCACTTTAATCTGTTGTTTCCTTCCATATTTTCACTAGAATATTTGGCTGTATATTATATTTAAAATGGTTCTTTATATGAAAGATATTGACATTATATTTATGCATAATTTTGTTTTTCTCAATTTTAGGGGGGTATTTATAACAGCATAGCAGTTTGAAATAATACTGACAATATCCTCCAGTCATTTTTGTTTTGTTTAATGTTGTTGGAGTAGTAGTTAGAAACTATGTTTCCATGCAAATTCTATTAGTAACCAATGGTATCTATCTCTTCCTTATCCAGTATTCCTGTTGCTGGTCCTAATAACTGATATACATAACGCAAAGGAGGAAATGGTTTATTTGGTTCAAGATCTCATCCAAGGCAGAAGCTTCATGAAAGAAAGATATGGCTGAGAAAAACAGGATAAATTCATGGCAGCCCAGGAGCAGAGCAAGGGAACAGTGCCAGAGAGGAAGGGCTGAGGACCAGGCACAGCATCCGAGGTCACACCTCCACAGCCCACGCACATGTACCCAGAAGTGCACTTTCCCGATGCCTTAGAGAGCTCCCAAGCCAGTAAACTTGAAAATTAAGCTCAGTTGTCTCAATCACTATCATCTCATGGCTGCAAAACAAAAGAGAATGAGGAAAAGGCCAGGGTCTCTCAATACCTTTGCACTACATGATCCCAATGAATTTAATGTCTGCGCCGAGCCTTACCTTTTAAGCTGTCACACTTCACAGTAGTGCCATCTCAGTTATAACACCCTTAAAAGAAGTGCTGTTGGAGATATCACCATGGAGTATATAACTAAAAGCTACAATTTTTAACATGGACAATATCCTTCTTTCAACCTGGAGAAGTGTTTCATTTTGATGGAAATTGATAGTTCTCACCACAGGTTTGCCTTCTTTGTTCACAGTTTCTCAAACAGCACCAATATTCAAGATTTTGCATTAGGTTCTATTTACTGGGATGGCATCTTATATAGATTGATCTTTAGCTAAAGACCTGCTCTCTAACAAGGAAATGAAGGGCCAGCCACTGGACTATGAGATCAGCTAACTAATAATACACCTCTGATAATGTGACTAATTGATAGAAATGCTAGAGAGAATTCCAAGAAGCATGAGGCACTATCTATCTCCCAGCATGAGGTATTTACCCTGAAAAAGTAACCTTTCTATAGTGTGACCACCAGGGCTCCTATGAAGGTGATTGGGGTGGCAAACTCAGTGGACTGAGAGGGCTGTTAAGTGATTCTGCTCAGATCTGTCCTTTAGCACTGAGGATGTGTGTTTCTTTTTTCTTTCTTTTTTTTGAGACAAGGTCTCACTTTGTAGTTCAGCCACAAACTCACAGCAATCCTCTTGCCTCTGCCTCCCAAGTGCTGGGATTACAGGCATGAGCCACCACACCTGACACTGTGGTATGTGGTTCTGATTGCTGGTGGGTGTGAGTCTCCATGCCCAGCATTGTTGTATGTGGTTACCGGGGATCAAACCACGGCCCTTGCAATGGACCACTGAACTCAATCCCCAGCCTGAGGACGTGTATTTCTAATGGCTGTTGGTTAGAGTGCTTTGGGAACTGTCCCACCTACAAAGAGCCTCCCAAAGATACATTACCTCAAAACCAGTCTCATCTGACCGGGGGTTTCTCTCTGATTACAAATAGCCAGCACTTCCCAAAAAAGGCAGCAATTGGAGTCCTCCATCAGCTTGCAGAATAGTAACCATCTAGCCAGTTCTACTTTTTCTGCAGCACTAGCAGAGGCATGAACTTGTGAGACCCAGTTTTTGACTAACACACTAATTCTCATCTCAGCATCTGCCTTTTAGGTAATTTAACTTGAAAAATTTGTGTACTCAATTTATACACTTACCGAAATATCTGGTTTTCCAAGTATAAGAGGACTGAGTCTCAGAAGGATTTCTTTTATTTTTGTTTAAAGCACTAAAATACAACATAAATAATGAATAGCTTTTCATCACTCACAGTATTATCGTCTTATCTAAAAGCTAGTTACTTTTTAAAATCCAGTGAGGATTCAGAAGAGGATTTTTTTAAATGAAGGATCTTAAACCTGCATTCATTCATAAATTCTATTGGTGTCAGCTATTCATCATAAATAAATATCAATTATGAGAAGAAAATTTCTTTATTAGGATAGATTTTATGGTAGAATATTTCTGTTCTGACATGTGGATGAGTAAATGGTTTTATTTGCAAACAAATGTTCACAAAGTTCATGACTATAAATAGAAAATGGTAATTATTTTTTATATAAGTGATGCAAAAATAAAACATCTTCATGTATATTTATAGGTGTGGTGGATTAAAGACTAATAAAGCAATGGAGAGAGATAAAAAGCTCTGATGATAAGAAGTTTGTTTTCAAAGGAAATGGGAACACATCATTTGGAAGGTTGTTGTGGGAATGCAGTTAAATGTGTAACAAAAGAGAATTCCTACTATGTGAGCAATTCTACTGCTCTGTTCTACAGCTTGGTCGCCTTTTTGTTTGTTATTTACTGGTGATTTTGGCAGTACTTTGAGTAACATGTTTACAGAGCAACATCTAGTCACTGATTCTAGTCTGCAGTTGGTCATGGCCACCACTGTGGAGAACAGTAAGAGGAAGACGTTGAACCGCGGGGCAGACTTAATGGCAGCATTGTTGAAAAGAGCCCAGCACCTTCACCTCAACTTCCAACTGACATTAAACAGATCAAAGAGGTTGTCAAAGGTCAGTAATATTGATCACATGTGTCCAATCCAGGAGCAGTATTTTCCCAATGAAAATGTTTAATTTGTGATAACAGCAATATACATAACATTATTTAAAAATAAAGTTCCCTGAGTTGAAAACAAAAGCATAAGTAATCATATCAAAGAGTAAAAGTATATTCAGCATAAAACAATTAAAGTCAGCATCATAGAATGTCACTCAAAAATAACACCAGTTAAAGATAATAAGTATATTGTAGTATTTTCTATTGAATTTATTAAGTACTTAAAGAGATTAGGGAAGAGACCTTTAGGGAATATTATGCTTCCACACATTTTTAATTTTTAGATATTCTGAATTACCAAGCTCATGACAATCACACAGTCAATATGGAAACAGTTAAGGTATTGTTTAGTTTCATTTGCTCCCCTATGCCCAAGCCTTCACTGTATTGTAGGAAGATGATTTTGGCTGACCTTAAGTTCCATTTTCCTCTAATTCTAGCTGACTTTGGTCAATAATATAAAATCAGGAGGCCAGATATTTCTCTTACATTCCTTGGTGACTTTTCTTTGCTCCTTTTATAGGCATATGGTTGTTATTCCTAACTTCTAAATCTGCCAAGTGAAGATGTCTAATCACTGTTTTCTAGTGTAGCATTAATTAATGATCCAATGGAAGGTTGATAAGAAAGAGCAAATTTTCCCTTGAGCATGAGCACATTTTCGAACTTTTCTTTATCTGTGCTCATTGCTTTTAGTAGCAACTTCATTTATAAATCTCATTTATCCATTAACACTGTAGAAGAAACACATCTTATAAGGTTTTTTATTTGCCAGAAGAGTAAAATCCATAATTTAAGCTGTCATTTTTAAGCCAGCATAAAGTACTACTTTTCATAAGAGCAGAATATGTAGTTTGAATAATCAAGGAGTAAGTGGACATTTTTAATATTATATAAAATGACCCACACACAGAAATTTTTGCTCCTTTCTCCTTGGCCACAGTTCATGCTAATATGAACACCCTTATATTCAAGGACAACATTTTAAATGAAAATTGTATTTTTATTGAAGTGGAAATTGAGCATCCCTTGGTTCTTTTGAATTTTTCATACAAAAGTCCCAAAGAAAAAGATAAAGGCCAACTATACTAGAAAAGGACCACTTCCAACTTGGAGGAAGAAACCCAAGTGTTGCTGTAACACCAAGCAGGGACCACGTGGGTTTCACTACATTATTTCTTACAACTCCTTATTTCAAACCAACAGCCAACGGGAAACTATGATTATCTGACACAGGAGTGGATTATAACTATTTAGATGCTTTTGTCAGAATGACGGTTTGATTCAACTCCATCAATAAAATAACAATAAATCTTATTACCAGTAGCTAAGGTACTAGAAGATGATAGGGAAACATAGAATATATGATACAAGAAAAAGAAATCATGCTCTCAGTTTAGCCCCATGAAGATCTAGAAGAGGAGAACTGTTGCAACTATGTACTTTTGTTATTTAGTTGTGTTAAATAATCAAATCTCCTGGTAAGGCCTAAAGTTCTTATTAAAGAAAGCATATGGCTGAATTAAAATAACATCACCATAATAAATTATGTAATGGACCTTTATGTTTCCCCTAAGTTAGAGACAAAAAAATCACATCCATTATCTGATAGTTCTCTGTGTCTTTCCTAAGTTGAGAGAAAGGTTTATATACACGTATGTGTACACACATAAACACACACATACACACACACACACACACACACACACACAGGCACACATCGAAAATGGGTGCTGGCTGGCACAATGGTTTGGTTATTTCGTCTTCTTATTTTCTGTCTAGTAGCACACTATTCTATGACCTATGAGCTATACACAGCCCTGAGAAGCTAGTAATGCACCTCTATAAGACTGGCAATTTTTACAATTTTATGTGAACTTTCACGACTCCAATATGCAGTGTTCAAGCATGGACTACGAGGTGACGATGGAATGCTGTGTAAGGAAAAGTGCAGGGTAGTGTTCACGATGCTTAATATGCAGCTTCGCTCTCCAATTCACTATGAGAAGTTGAGAATAGGTTTCAAGATTTCCTAAAATATAGCAATTTTTGTTTACATTTGTAACTCCATTTTCAATTGACACAAGCACATTACCTGTGAATTTTTAAATGAAATGCACAGAGATATTCAATACAAAGCAAAATTTTATCATGTCTTTTCATTAAACTTTTATTAAACCTACATTCCCAGGGATAAGTATGCCTTTCTTTATAATCATTCCTTGGTCTTGTTATTGCTTTTTGACAATGAATACATTAGTAGGAGGCCAAGGATTTAACTCAGTGGCACAGTGTCTGTGTGGCAAGCATGAGGTCCTGAGTACGATCCCTGGTACCCAAATAAGTAAATTTGTGTGTTCTATTTTCAAAGATGAATCATACCTAGAGTGAAATTTGATGCAAAATTTCCAATGAAAATCTTGAAAATGCACTAAGAATCTTATTGTTTCCATCAAACCAGTGCCTTAGATCCACAAAAGCAAGTCCAAAGATCCCAGCCATTTTATGTTTATATTCCCCTGCTTTTTAATGTGATAGTAAAAAGTATGTAACAGATAAAGTTTAGTTACATACATCAGCCCAGAGCAATTCTTCTTCACTCACTGCAACCGATGCAAGCCAGTTTGACCCACCAGCTGCTTCTTCTCTCATCTGTCTCGGGGATTCTGAGTTAGGAAAAGTTTGTGCCCCATGATCTTGTCTCTGGCTTCTGATCAGAGGCACAAGCATTAGAAGGCCAGCATTTATTTCCCCTAATACCTTGCTGCCTGGCTCAGATTTTGGCAGTGGATGAATTTCAAGGTGCCCTTGAAATGGTTCCTTTCCTTCAAGAAAGAATTGGTGAAATTTTCCTTTTTTGTAGCCCCTTGAGGATTCTCCAGCTCTACGGTTTACTTTCTTTTTTTTTTTTTTCTTTTGTAATATATTGAGTTTATTCATCCATTTTATTTTATTTTATTTATTTATTTATTTATTTATTTGAGACAGGGTCTTGCTTTTGTGGTTCAGGCTGGCTCTGAGCTCAGCCTCAAACTCACATCACAGCAATCCTCCTGCCTCTGCCTCCTGAGTGCTGGAACCACAGGCGTGAGCCAGCACACCTGGCTTGGTGGTATGTGGTACTGATTGCTACTAGGCGTTGAGTCTCCACGTCCAGTATTGTATGTGGTTATCAGGGATCGAACCTGGGCCCTTGCGCTTGCAAGACAGGCGCCAGAACCACTGAGCTAAATCCCCGGCCCTATTCATCCATTTTAAATGGAATTTGTGATCATATTCATCATTGAGAATTTGTACCTGTACTTGATGTGTCTTGATTCTCTTATTTTCCTATGCCCCTGCCCTCCCTTTCAACTTCCAGCTCTCCTGTATACATCTCCTATATCCACTTTTTCCTTCTTATCTTCAGTTTTTTCTTCACCAACTCATTATTTTTTTACTGTCTTCAATAACTGTCTTTAATTAATTAATTAATTAAGTAGTTAAGACAGTAGTGGTGATTGAATTTGGGCCCTTGTGCTTGCAAGGCACAGTGCCACTGAACTATATCCCTGGTCCTCAGTATCTGTCTTTGGCCCATCTTGAGTACACATTCTAGATAATAAAATCATCAACATAAAATCTTGGTCTAAGGGCTGGGGATATAGCTCAGTGGTTCCGGCACCTGTCTTGCAAGCTCAAGGACCAGGGTTCGATCCCCAGTAACCATGTAACAATACTGGGTGTGGAGACTCACCCCAGCAGCAACCAGTACCACATACCACAGTGCCAGACATGGTGGCTCAGACCTGTAATCCCAGCATTTGGGAGGCAGAGGCAGGAATATTGCTGTGATGTGAGTTTGAGGCTGAGCTCAGGGCCAGCCTGAACCACAAAGTGAGCCCTGTATAAAAAAACCTTTAAAAAAAAAAAAACTTGGTCTAATTTAGTAATCTCTTTGGCATTCAACTGTTTTTACTGAACTTAATAGAATTAATTGATGTTATCTTTTTTTTTCTACTTGTGTTGAGCCAAAATTTAAAAAACAAAACAAATGCATAAATAGAAATGTTATTTTAAATGTTAAATTTTAATTTTTAATCATGTCCTAAAAAGTAACTAATATTGAGTTATTTACTGCTACAAGAGTTACCTTAATGTATCATTGATTTAAAGAATACTGTAAATCATCTGCATTATGGTCAGGGATTTAGCTCAGTGTTTCTGGCACCTGCCTTGTGAACTCAAGATTCTCGGTTCAATCCCCAGTTACCACATACAATAATGCCAGATGGGGTGACTCATGCCCACCTGCAATCAGTACCGCATACCACAGTGCCAGGCATAGAGGATCATACCTGTAATCCCAGCATTCAGGAGGCAGAGGCAGGAGGATTGCTGTGATGTGAGTTTGAAGCTGAGCTCAGGGCCAGCCTGAACTACAAAGTGAGACCTTGTTCAAAAAAAAAAAAAATCATCTACATTAATTGTCAAACACACACATATTTGATGTATGTATGCTGTGTTTTTATGCTTGTCTTATTTTTGTATTCATCTCCTTACTGTTCTAACAGATTTTATATTAGTGCCTTTCTTTGGCCTTTTAAAATTGTGGCTGCTTTAATCTTTCATGCTTTGAACATAAGTGAATCTGGGTTTCATTGCAACTAATAAATATACTTATGACTTCAAAACAGACTTTAATCTATACTTTAGCTACTATCAAAGATAAAAATTAAAATAAATTATCTTTCTTCATTTTTACTCTGCAAGATATTCAATTTAGGAAATATTTATACATTTTCGTTCTCAATTATTTCCTAGGTTTGAAAAGTAATTTGAGATGCTAACCTAGGTTAATTTTTAATGTTAACTTTTATTATATAACTTCTCCTCTGAGAATAGTTTTCATATAGATTTAAATCTCAGCAACTGGGAATTTCTTAGATTGAGTTCTATTTTTCATGGCTACCATAGCCTTTTCCAGGTTTTCTACATCACTGTAGCTTCTTATCTTGATTGTTATTAGGGAATTATTTTTTGTTTTTTACATAGGTGTATTTTAAATTGAGGAAATTTATTTATTATAGAAATTAAAGTTTTAGCAGGCGTGGCAATGAATCTCTATATTCCCAGCACCAAGGAGACAGAAGCAAGAGCATTGCAGTGAAATCAACACCAGTATAGTTCAAGGCGAGCCTGAGTTACACACTGAGACTGTTTCAAAAAAGTGTAATATTTTAAAAGATATAATAAAACAAAACATTTCTGATCCAAATGTCTTGACTCTGATATAACTGTTACACTATCAATTTTTTTAATTGAAATCTTTATTGGTACATTACATATATACATCATGATTGCATTCAACAATGAGAATTTGTACCAGTATATGACACAACTTAATTCTCATTTTTTCCCATAACCCTGCCCACCCTACCACCCCACCCCCCATATACATAAACTTTGTTTCCTTCCTTTTTTAAATAATCTCATTATTTTCCCCCCTTCACTTCATTATGCTTTGAGTGTTTTCTATTTCACAATATAAAACATACATTCTAGAACTCATTTATAGCTTTGTTTTCTCATACCAGAGAAAAGATACAATATTTACACATCTGTGACCTATTCATTTCACTTGTAAGGATGTCCTCAAGGTACATCCATTTAAGTATAAATGATTCAATTTTGATGGTAGCATAATTGAATTGGTTGGGAAACCATTGACCTTTGTTGGTAATATTATAGATATATTCATGTATTTTGCTGGCTGTAATGTTACAATGATTTTTAGGTAATATTGATTGATGTAGAAAAGTTTTTATCCTTTTAAAAATAGAAAGTGTTGGGTACATTATGAGAAATGGCTCTGCTCATCGAAAGAAGCACTTTTTGTGTCCCCATCCTGTAAAATACTCTTGAATGTTCTTAGTCTTTGAAGACTCAGACTTCACAGGAATGGTGAACATGTAATGCAAACTTCAGGCAAACTGTTCTGCTGTATATCTTAACATTTATGTCATCATTTGCAAGTTAAAAATACAGTTTGA
>PVIR01010678.1:38903-49382 GCA_004026965.1 Petromus typicus | reverse complement strand
TCTATCTGCCTATTTGTCCTTCTGTTATCACCATACTACCTTAATTATAATAAATGTAAATATCTTGAAATCTAATACAGTAAGTTCTCATATTTTGATCTTCATCGAATGGCTAGACAGTTAATGTCTTTAATATTTCCAATTAAAACCTTAGAATTTAAAATTGCAATGTACAAATATGACTTATTTTTCACAGTGGCCTCATATCAATAGTTTTTCCAAACATTTGGTGTTAATATTAGTAATTTATTATATACTCTTATGCATTTTCTGTTTGCACAATTTGTGTATTTCATGAAAAACTGATGATCCTGTGTGTTATTTCCAACCCCCTACATCTTTTTTCTTTTCATTTATTACATGAAACCTCCAAAACACTTAGTCCTCTTATTATTCTTTGATAAAAATGAAGCAAGACCAAAGTGGTATGAAACAATAATTTCACTGTTTCAGATTCTGTGCTTTTGAAATTGAACAATAATATTCATCACTTGTTTCTTGTCTACTGTTATTGGTAGTTCAGCTGGAATGTTTTCAAAGCCAAGAATTATTTGAAGGCTGGAACTTGAAACTACCTAGAGACTCCACCATTCATAGTTCTGTTTCTGTCTTGAGACATTTTAAGCACTGAGCTCAACCCTAAATGGTGCCTCGATTATCTGAATGTAGTCCCACTATGTCACTTAATATTTATTATGATGCATCAGCCTCAGAGGATTGATTTTATTATACTTCAGCTCCAAGACCAGCGAATAACACAGAAATTGTTTCACCTTTTATAACTTTATCTTGGGAGTGACAATAGCATGACCTCTCCAAAGGTTTATATTCCAAAAAACCAGATAAACAAGACTTTAAAAGATCCTAAAGCTACTTTTAAGGCAACAGAGAATTGTTCCAAAAGTAAACATAACTTGCTACTGAAATAATATAACATTATCTGAAGCTTCAATTTTAGTACAATAGATTCATTTCCATGTGTAGCTTTCAAGCAAAAATAATCTTATATAAAAGAGAAAAAAATGGTATGTAAAACCATAAAGTAATATAAAAAGATAATACTATCAAATGAACAACCAAAGGACTTTATGCTGACTAGTCATCAGAAAAATAAGATATAGAGTAATAGAGTATGATCAATGTGCTGAAAGAATAAAATTGTCTTCATAGTAATCTAAATCCAATGAAACTATCTCATGTGTACCAATATAAAGTAGAAACATTTTCAACAATTAAAATAGAACTTTTCACTCAAAAGCCATACATGAATTAAAATACTAAAGTGTGTGGTACATGTAATATAAAAAGTTTATAGATGGAATATGGGAGATACAACATAGTAAAAAGCCAAAGAAATAGTAAATACTTGAGTAACTAAAAAGAACTGTGAGACAATGACTTGTGTATATAAAATACATGTGGTATTAAATGATTGATGTAGTTTTAAAGTTATGTGTACATTTAAAATCTCCCCACAAAGAAATCTGGAAGCCCAGAGGATTTCTTTCTGAAAGTTCTACAAAATACTTAAGGAATAAAAATAGTAATTTTACCTATACTCTTCCAGAAAATAGAAGAAAACATATTTGTCAGTGATTTCAAGGCCATCTCAATATTCATCTTGAAATTTAATGAGAATGTTACAAGAAAAAATCTACAACACACTCATACTTTTAAAAACACAGTAGTCTATGTGTAAATATCGTATCTTTTCTCTGGTATGAGAAAATGAAGATGTAAATGAGTTGTAAAATATATAGTAGATATTGTGAAATACAAAACATTTAAAAGGAAATGGGATGTGGGGAAAGTAAGAAAGGGACAAAAGAATGTGATAGTAATTTTAAAAAAAGGAAATAAAGCCCATGTATTTAGGGAGCGGGGAGTTGTAGGGTGGTTGGGCGCATGGGAAAAAATGAGAATCAAGTCATGTTATATACTGGTACAAATTCTCAATGCTGAATATGACTATGATGTGTATATATAATATACCAATAAAGATTTGAATTTTTAAAAAATACAGTAGTCTATAAAAGAGTAAACTTTTATGACTAGGTCTGGATACTCTGTTAAGGAGAATCTTGTTAATAATTACTGGCTATTAAATCCAGAGGGGAGGTCTAATTACTTTTGCCTACTGTATATGAGTACTGAAGTGGCCAAAGAAAACATAATGCTATCAAATTCTGGGTGGAATAACACTTGACTTATGCACAGAAGAAACAAAATAAGATCAGCGTCAATAATGTGTCTGCTCCCCTCCCCCACAGCTTTCAGGTCCTATCCACTCAATATGAGACAGTTAGTTACATGAGCTGACACCTCTGGTGCTTCAGAGCAAACATTCTGATCTCCTCTAGCAGTCTAAAATATCACATTGGAGGGCCATGGAGTTAGCTCAGTGGTTCTGGCACCTGTCTTGCAAGCACAAGGGCCCAGGTTCAATCCCTGGTAACCACATACCATACTGGGTCTGTAGACTCATGCCCAGCAGCAACCAGTACCACATTCCAGTGCTGGGCATGGTAGCTCACACCTGCAATCCCAGCACTTGGGAGGCAGAGGCAGGTGGATTGCTGTGATGTGAGTCTGAGGCTGAGCTCAGGGCCAGCCTGAACGACAAAGCAAGACCCTGCCTCAAAAAAAAATGTTTTTAATATAAAAAAATAAAATACCACACTGGAATCTGAGGGCATGCCTACTGCATTTTATTCCTATGTGTAGCAGAATAAAGGAGTACTTATTGAGTCTGAAATAGGGAAAGATGTTTCCATAAAGGCAATAAGCCTGTCATGGGATATGTGGACACTTTTTCTCATTTTAAAAAATTAACTATTTGCAAGGTTGATTCATTTGGCTGAGTGGAAGTCAAAGGACTGCAAGCAACAAAATACCTTTCCCCAAACTAGGAATTCCAGGTTGTTTCAACATTTGCAAAGCAATCAGTATAATTTTCTCAATTAATTGATTAGTAAGCAAAAAAAAAAATCTGATAAATTCAACAGTCCTTCATGTTTGAAAAAGTAACAAATAGGTAATAAAAGACTACTTTGTTTTGAGACAGGGTCTCAATTTGTTCTTCAGGATGACCCTGAGCTCAGTCTCAAATTCAGAAATCCTTCTGGCTCTGCCTCCCAAGTGCTGGGATTACAGACATGAGCCACCACATCCAGCACTGGGAGGTGTGGTACTGATTATTGGTGGAAATGAGTCACCACATCTAGCATTGTTGTATGTGGTTACCAGAGATGAAACCCAGGACCTTGTGCTTGCAAGGGAGGTGCCAGAACCATTGAGCTAAATCCCCAACCCAAGGGAGTTTCTTTAGTCAAAGATGTATATGAAACTTTAAAACCAACATCATACTAATTTTTATTTTCCTGTAGGATTAAGGATGAAACATGAATATTTGCTTTTTCTTTTTTAACTTGACATTATGGTAGATTTTCTAGTCAAGACATGAAATAGATAATGAAAGCATAATAATTAGAAAGAACAAATATAAATGTTTTTATTTATGCATAAATGCTTGTACATACAATATAAAGATTTATAGGCAGTCGCGCAGGGGTCAGAGCCTGCCAGCCTCCAGGTCAATGCTGAAAGAGTGCCCAGGACTCAGAATAACATCGGGCAGAGCTGGGGAAGTGGCAGCCAGCGCCATCGCAGAAAAGCAGAGCCAGAGCCTGCCTTTCTCCACAGTAACTGCACAAGACATCTAGGGACTCTGTATTAGTGAGCAGACGGGCCCATTGGAACCTCAGGCAGCACCATTGCAGCAGTGCAGGAGACAGAGCCTTCCTGCCTCTAAGCAGAAGGGAGAAGGTGTTCTGACTGTATTGTTTGAGTGTCTCATATGGTGTGCCAGAACTATGGTTTTGGGTTTTTTTATTTGGGTCCCAATACAGACTATAAAAACAACCCAGGAGACACTGATATTTTAACGGTCCTAAATATTAGGAGGAAACAGACTTGCAACAAACATCACCAGAAAACACGACAAGTACAAAGCCAAAAACAACAGCAAAGACAAAAACTTAGAGAAGAGGAAACATTCAAAGTCTCAGATGCAAAGATCTTCACCTCAAGGTAACACAGGGGGAAGGGAAATAGAGAAGTTTGAAGCCCGGTCTCCAGGGTCCTCAGAAATGATAACCAAAGCAGATCTAGTAAAATGGAAATCAGAACTGATCTCTGAGATGAAAGCAGAGATATTGGATACTGTCAACACGATGATTAATAAAGCTAAAGAGGAAATTATCGAGTTGATAAAATCCAAGATAACAAAAGCAGTGGAACCTTTTAAACACCTACAAACAGAAGTCCAGGAAATTAAGAAAGAAAGTGAAAGTTTACACAATAGAATCAATATAGCAGAAGATGAAATTTCAGACCTAGAAGACAGGATCTCAGCCAATGAACAAGAAAGGCATAATCTATGGAAAAAAGAAAGAAATAGTGAAAAATCAATCCAACAACTCCTAGAGGATTCAAAGAAGAATAACATAAGATTGATTGGAGTTACTGAGGAAGGAGGAGACAATGCAAAAGACATTAGAAAACTATTCACAGGGCCGGCGAGTTAGCTCAGTGGTTCTGGCATCTGTCTTGCGAGCGCAAGTTCCCAGGTTTGATTCCCAGGTAACCACATACAGTATTGGGTGTGGAGACTCACACGCAGCCATAATCATCACCACATACCACAGTGCTGGGCGTGGTAGCTCACTCCTGTAATGCCAGCACTCAGGAGGCAGAGGCAGGAAGATTGCTGTGATGTGAGTTTGAGGCTGAGCTCAGGGCCAGCCTGAACTACAAAGTGAGACTCTGTCACAAAAAAAAAGAAAAGAAAAGAAACACACCTAATTCAGAAAGAAACCCATGGACTGAAAGTAGAGGGTGGGAAAACAATACTTCATGCAACAGGAAACAGCAAAAAAGCAGGAGTGGCGATCTTACTTGCAGACAGAATACACTTCAAGCCAAAACTGACAAAGAGAGATAAAGATGGACACTATCTTTTAGTACAGGGAAAAATCCAAGAGACAGAAATAACAATCTTAAATATCTATGCACCAAATTCTAATGCACCCAACTATATAAAACAAACATGAATGGACATGAAAAACCAGATAAACTCCAATACAATAATAGTAGGGGACCTCAATATCCCACTGTCACAAAGAGAAAGATCAACTCGACAAAAAGTCACTTAGGAAGTACTTGTGCTAAACCAGACTTTTCAGCAAATGGACTTAATAGATGCCTACAGAGTATTTTACCCCACAAAGTCAGAATTTACATTCTTCTTAGCTGCTCATGGATCATTCTCCAAAATAGACCATGTTCTGGTTCATAAAACAGGTTTAAGCAAATGTAAAGGGGTTGAAGTTATCCCTTGTATACTGTTGGACCATAGTGCCCTGAAATTGGAGCTTAATAGCAAATTGAAGCAAAAGAAATTGAACAGTTCTTACAACTAAATGATAATCCCAATACAACATATAGAAATTTATGGGACACAATGAAAGCAGTTCTATGAGGAAAATTCATAGCAGTGAAAGCCTACATCCAGAAAACGGAGCAAGCTCAAATAAAAAATTTAATGCTGAACCTCAAGTGACTAGAAAGAGAGGAGCAAGACGAACAGAAAGCTCACACTAGGCAAGAAATTATAAGGCTCAGGGTAGAAATTAATGCAATAGAAACTAAGAGAACAGTTCAAAAAATCAATGAATCAAAGAGTTGGTTCTTTGAGAGGATAAACAAAATTAATAGACCCTTAGCCAACGTTATGAAACAAAGGAAGGAAAAGGCCCATATCTATGCTATTAGGAATGAGAACGGAGATATTACTACCGACCCAGAGGAAGTCCAGAGGATAATAAACATCTACTTTGAAAATTTATACTTCAATAAAATGGAAAATGTAGAAGAAATGGATAGATTTTGGGACACATATGAACTCCCAAAGCTGAATAAAGAAGATATAGACATGTTTAATACCCCAATATCAATCTGTGAAATTCAAAGTGTAATTAAAAACTTGCCAACAAAGAAAAGCCCTGGACCTGACGGTTTTACTGCTGAATTCTATAAAACTTTTAAAGAAGAGTTAGTGCCTCTATTGCTGAAACTCTTTAATGAAATTGAAAGGGAAGCAGGACTCTCAAACTCATTCCTGGAAGCTACCATGAGCCTGATTCCAAAAGCAGAGAGAGACCCAACCAAAAAAGAGAACTACAGGCCAATATCCTTAAGGAACATTGACTCAAAAATCCTGAATAAGATACTGGCAAACAGAATAAAGATAATTACCTAAAAAAACTTATACACCCTGACCAAGTTGGATTCATCCCAGGGATGCAAGGACAGTTCAACACAAGTAAATCAATAAATGTTATACATTATATTAACAGGCTTAAGGACAAAAAACATGTGGTCATCTCAATTGATGCAGAAAAAGCGTTTGACAAAATACAAACCCCATTTATGTTCAAAACTCTACAGAAGATTGGAATAGATGGTCTCTATCTCAAACTAATAAAAGCTATTTATGAGAAACCATTGGCCAGTATCATACTAAATGGTCAAAAATTGAAACCTTTCACACTAAGATCAGGAACAAGACAAGGTTGTCCTCTCTCACCACTTCTGTTCAGTATAGATCTTGAAATATTAGCCATAGTAATTGGGCAAGAGAAAGAAATAAAAGGAATAAAGATATTAAAAGAAGAAGTTAAATTGTCATTATTTGCTGATGACATGATACTCTATCTGGAGGATCCTAAAAACTCAATTAAAAAACTGCTGGACCTAATCGGCAAATTTAGTCATGTATCTGGATACAAGGTCGACGTTCAAAAATCAATAGCCTTTGTATATACAAAAGAGTAGACCCACTGAGACAGAAATTGGGGAGTCAGTCCCTTTCACAATAGCACCCCAAAAATAAAATATCTAGGAATCAATCTCACAAAGGAGGTGAAAGACCTCTACTCTGAAAACTATAGCACTCTGAAAAAGGAGATAGAAAATGATATCAAAAAATAGAAAGACAGGGTCGGGAATTTAGCTCAGTGGTTCTGGCACCTGTCTGGCAAGCACAAGGACTCAGGTTCGATTCTCAGTAAGCACATACAATACTGGGGGTGGAGACTCATGCCCAACACCAATAAGTACCACATACCACAGTGCCAGGCGTGGTGGCTCACGCCTGTAATCCCAGAACTCAGGAGGCAGAGGCAGGAGAATTTCTGTGATATGAGTTTGAGGCTGAGCTCAGGGCCAGCCTGAACCACAAAGGAAGACCTTGTCTCAAAAAAAGTAGAAAGACATACCTTGCTCCTGGGTAGGAAGAACCAACATCATCAAAATGGCTATACTCCCAAAACTACTATACCAATTCAATGCAGTCCCTATTGAAATCCCAACAGCACATTTCACAGATCTAGAGAAAAAAATTCAAACTTTCATCTGGAACCACAAAAGACCTAGAATAGCCAAAGCAATTCTAAGCAACAGGGACATGGTGGGGGATACTACAACTCCAAACTTGAAACTATACTATAAAGCCACCGTGATAAAAACTGCATGGTATTGGCAAAGCAACGGACCTAAGGATCAATGGAATAGACTAGAAGATCCAGAAACTACTCCAGATACACTGAGACACCTCATCTTTGACAAAGGAACCTAAAATCCTCAATGGAGGAAAGATAGCTTCTTTAACAAATGGTGCTGGAAAACCTCGGCTTTAACTTGCCAAAGACTAAAACTAGATCTAGCTCTATCTCCGTGTACCAAGCTAAAATCAAAGTGGATGCGAGACCTAAATATTAAAACATATACTCTAAACCTGCTGCAAAACGGGTTAGGTAAAACTCTCAAAGACATTGGATTAGAGAAAGACTTCTTGAACAAAACCCCTGTAGCACAGGAACTGGCAGAAGAAATCAGCAAATGGGACCTCATTCTTTTAAAAAGCTTCTGCACAGCAAAGGAAAACACCAACAGAGCAAAAAGGCAACCAACGATGTGGGAAAAAATCTTTACCAGCTGTTCCTCATACAAAGGATTACTATCTAGAATATATCAAGAGCTTTAAAAAATCAACCCATGCAAATTTAATGACCCAATTCAAAAATGGGCATCTGAATTGAACAGATATTTTTCAGTGGAAGAAATAAGAGCACCTAAGAAGTATATGAAGAAATGCTCAACATCATTAGTCATTCAAGAGATGCAGATGAAAACAACATTGAGATTTCATCTCACTCCACATAGGATGGCTGCCATTTCAGAATCAGCCAACACCAAATGTTGGCAAGGCTACAGAGAAGAAGGAACCCTTCTCCACTGTTGGTGGGACTGTAGACTCGTACAACCCCTGTGGAGATCAGTTTGGAGATTCCTCACAAAGCTAGGATTGCAGGTCCCATTTGACCTGGCCATCAGTCTGGTAGGTATATACACACAAGAATTAAAAGACTCATATCACAGTGACTTATATGCACTCATGTTTATAGCATCTCAGTTTGTGATTGCTACGTCTTGGAAACAAACCAAGAGTCCATCAACTGGAGAATGGATAAGAAGCTGTGGTTCTTCTACAGAATGGAATATTACTCTGTCATAAGAAATGATAAGTTTGAATCATTTCTACTTAAATGGACATACCTTGAGGATATCCTTATAAGTGAAATAAATAGGGCACAGATAGGTACATATCGCATCTTTTCTCTGGTATGAGAAAATAAAGATGTAAATGAGTCCTAGAATTGTACGTTATATATTGCGAAATAGAAAATGCTGAATGTAAAATAGGTTGAAGGGGGAAAAATGATGAGATGTAACAAAAAAGTAAGGAAACAAATTTTATGTATATGGGGGGCAGGAGGGTGGGTAGGGCTATGGGAAAAAATGAGAATTAAGTTGTGTCTTATACTGGTACAAATCCCCATTATGGAGTGCAATCATGATGCATATATGTAATGTACCAATAAAGATTAAAAATTTTTTTAAATGAGTCCTAGAATTATATGTTATATATTGTAAAACAGAAAATACTCAAAGCAAAATAGGGTGAAGGGAGAAAAATAATGAGATTATAACAAAAAAGAAAGAAAACAAAGTTTATATAGGGAGTGGGGGTGATAGGGTGGGTAAGGCTATGAGAAAAAATGAGAATTAAATTGTGTCATATAATGGTACAAATTCTCATTGTTGAGTGCAATCATGATGTGTATATGTCATATACCAATAAAGATTTCAATAAAAAAAGATTTATAAACTTAGCAAGTTGTATGTTTGAAAAATAAATATATAAGAATATTTTTCTTTCAATATATTAACAACTATTTAAGAAATTAAAACTTCTACATATACTATTAAAAATTATATAAAAATATTTGAAGGGAAAGAACAAAATTGGAAAACTGATATAGCCCAATTTCTAGACCTGCTATAAAACTACTTGAATTAAAACAGTGCAGTACTGGAGAAACAATAGGCAACTAGATCAGTGGAACAAAACAGAAAGCCTAAAATTAGCTCCCCTAAAATATAGTTAACTGATATTTGACAAAGGAGCAAAGGAAATACAATATATATACATACACACAAAATATTGGAACAACTGGACATACATTTTAACAATGAAAAGGATATAGATACAGTTCATATGTGCTTTACAAAAACTAACTGAAACTGGATCATAAGCTTAAATATAGAACATCAAAATATAAAGCTGCTTGAAAATAACAAGGGAAAAATGTAGACATATAGCATTTAGTGATAACTTTTAGATACAATAACAAAGCCATAGCACATGAAATAAGAATTGATAAAATGTGTATTGTTTTTAAATGTTACAGAATAAAGAGAGAATCTACAGACTAGAAGGAAATATTTGCAAAAGACATCTGGTAAAGTACTATTTTCTGAAATATACAAAAAAATTCTTACATCTCAAAGATAAAACACATGCAAGCTATTTAAAATTGGACAGGGCTTGAGATTTAGCTCAGTGGCTCTGGCATCTGCCTAGCAAGTGCAAGGTTCTGAGTTCGATCCCTAGTAACCACGTACTACAATTCTGGGCATGGTGACTCACACCTGTAATCCCAGCACTCTGGAGGCAGAGGCAGCAGGATTGCTGTGAATTTGAGGTTTTCCTGGGCTAGTGAGTTCAAGGCCATTCTGAACTATAACGTGAGACCCTGTCTCAAAAAACTAAAAAATTGGGGCCGGGGAGTTAGCTCAGTGGTTCTGGCGCCTGTCTTGCAAGCGCAAGGACCTGGGTTCGATTCCCCGGTAACCACATAACAATACTGGGTGTGGAGACCCACACCCAGCAGCAACCAGTACCACATACCACAGTGCTGGGCGTGGTGGCTCACGCCTGTAATCCCAGCACTCGGGAGGCAGAGGCAGGAGGATTGTGATGTGAGTTGGAGGCTGAGCTCAGGGCCAGCCTGAACC
>PVIR01010678.1:0-38803 GCA_004026965.1 Petromus typicus | reverse complement strand
CCTAAAAAAAAAAACTAAAAAATTTAAATT
The DNA here is from genome assembly GCA_004026965.1 of Petromus typicus. Taxonomy (NCBI): domain Eukaryota; kingdom Metazoa; phylum Chordata; class Mammalia; order Rodentia; family Petromuridae; genus Petromus; species Petromus typicus. Next base: position 38,773 of record PVIR01010678.1, on the reverse strand, counting down.
TGTTTTTAAATTTTAAAAAATTATAATGGACAAAAACCTTAACAGATACTTCACTGAAGAAAGTTTAAAGTTGACAAATGAGCAAAGGAAAAATGATAACACCATATGTCATCATTTGACAATTAAAACAATGAGACACCACTACACACCTATTGGAAAGACCAAAATCTACAACACTGATATACCAAATACTGATGAGGTTGGGGGAAAATGCAATTCATTGCTGGTGGGAAGGCAAAACTATTGATGCAGATACAATGGAAGACACTTGAATGGTTACTAAATAAAAAATACATACTTACAACATGATCCAACAATCACATTTCTTGCTATTTATCAAAATTTATGTCCATAGAAATCTACACATGGATGCTTATAGCAGTTTTCTTCAAAATGTGCAGCAATTAAAAGAAACTAGCATGTACCTCAGTGTCTGGAGCAATTCTACATAATTTTAGGGAAAATCATCTCACAATAAAGCTTATGTATATAGGAGGTAGAGCATTGTAGGGTGTGCAGGGGAATGGGAAAAAATGAGAACTAAATTGTATCATGTACTGGTAAAAATTCAAAATGTTGAGTGTGATTATAACGTGTATATAAAATGTACCAATAAAATCAATTCAAAAACCCAAAAAGCGAAATAAATGAAATAAAATCATGATCAGACCTAGTTTTCCTGCCTGTGGCTGGCTATGGCATGACCAGACATAACTCCATTTTCACTTCTGGTTTTAGCTAAGACCACAGCAGCCCAAAGACCCTGTGATACTCCAGGGCAGGATTACACCAGCTGAAGACATCCTGGGGGATGGACAAGTTCCTAATCAACAAAAGTTCCTCATTGTTCTAGGATGTACTGAACCCACTGCCCTCTGAATAACCAGTTATATTTGTTACTCCTGATGTACCAAAGTCACTGCCCTCTGAGTGACCTGTTACATTTGTTACTCAGAATGTACTGAATAAATGTGGTAAGCTGGGGGTCTTTCACCTTCGCTGCCCAGAATGTCATCAATCAGACTGAAAACTCAGCTTCATTTCTAAGTCTCATTTTTCAATCATTTCTGTCTATAATTAATTAATTCACCTTGTGCTGTTAGGCTCACAGGAGACTCGAACTTAACTGCACAGATTCTAGTAACATCCATAAATGGAATGTTATTAAGTACTGAAAAGAAATGAGCCATCAAGCCATGAAAAGACACGAGGGAAACATAAGTCCATTATGTCAAATTTTTAAAAGCTAGTGCTAAAAATCTACACACTATATAACTATATGACATTCTGGGAAAAGTGAAACTGCCAATACAACAGAAAGATCAGTGGCTTCCAAGGATGAGAGGGAAGGGAATGACGAATAAGCTGTATACAAAAGATTTGTATGATATTACAATTATAGATCTATGCAAATATAAATTTACCCAAATTCATGCAATATAAAATACTAAAACTGAGCCCTAAGAACAGGATAGACTTTGGGTGATAATGATACATCAATGTAGATTCTTTAATTGTACCAAACATACTGCTCCAGTGGGGGAATGTGGATTACCGAGGAAGCCATACATCTGTAGGGAAAGAGAAGCATTTCTATAGCATTCTGTTCAATTGTTCTGTGAAGTTTAAATTGCTGTGAAAGGTAAAGCATATAAAAGCAACAAAAATATCTGATCTAGAATGTCCACCAGTCACGTAAATGGTAAATGTTTGGTCCTTGGCTACTGAAGCTATTGGAGCGTGGTGGAGCTTTTAAGACGTAAAGCTTCAAGAAAGATAAGATGTTTGGATAACGTGTTTGAAGGAAATATTGGAAATCTAGTCTCTTCCTCTTCTTTTTGCTCCTATCTCTAATGAAGTGTGCAGCCCATCCTACCCCTTGCTGCCATACCATGGGCTCAAAAGTAGCAAACCAGTCAACAAAGGACTAAACCTCTGAAATCATGAACTAAAATCAACCTGACAACTATGTAAATTAATTATTTGGAATGTATTTGTCACAATAATGGAAAACTAGTACAATACCAAATACCTAAAATCCATAGATAGAGTCCCCAGAAAATGTATACACAGTTCAGGAAAAGAAAAAATACTGTGGGGACAATCCACATTCTGGTCCCTCTTCTGTTTCTCCTAAACAGAAGCCTTCTTTCTCTCAATGAATTTTTCCTACTCTTTTCCCTTGCTCTTGCAAGACAGGCGGCACAACCACTGAGCTAAATCCCTGGCCCTTTCCTACTCTTAATCTTTGTTGTTCCTAGAATTCATTCTTTGATTTTAGAGTGCACGAACTCAGCATTTCAGATCTCTAGCAGGTAAAGCATCACAATATTTCCCTTACATTATTTGGATTATTTGGAAGTCCTATACCATATACCTTGTATAATTTGGAGGTCATCCTCTGAGATAATTGGACAGAAGTGTTTCATAGATTTGGAACTTTTGTTTTAAAATTATCTTACATTTTAGATTATATGTCTTAAAGTTTTGCAAATTGCTTGGTTTTCTTTATGACGCATTGTCTTTTGTTAATATTACATTTTATTCCCATTTTGTATATGTTGCGTTGAATTTGGTTGCAAAATTTGTATTCATTGTTTTGTTATGCGGAGCTGAGGAAAAAATAGTGTTAGAGCGCCACCTATCAGACTTTAATGGTAACTAGAAGTAACTTTAAAAAATACTGCAAAATGGGTCTTCTATGAAGCCATCTCAGATAAGGATAGTTCAGGCTTTTATCTGTCGCTTATAGGATGCTAAAACAAACTGATTAGTTGGCCTTAGTAGAAGAAATGTTACTCCAATTTCCCTCTAGTGAATATCCATCTCCACTGAAGCCAATGACTGATGAAATGTTGACCAGATAGGTAACTGGATTCCTTTCCAGAAACAAATCTCTGGCTTTGTGGAACTAGTGAAAACTGAGGTTACAATTGAGGGGTCAAAGCCTTGGCTACTCTCTAGAAGATACCCAAAGGTCTAGCAGTGGAAGCTAAGACCCGACAGCTAATCATGTAACCAGCAGAAAATTTCCACATATCCACTCTCCCCACATCCAATTCTCAGTGAAGTGAAAGGTAATTCTTTCAATTATCATCAAGTATCCTCCATCTCAGAGTGAGCTCTTAAAGTTGAAATACTTTCACCAATAAGTTGTGGACTTTGAAACTTTTACTATAGACTTGTAAAATGTTATGTAATGATTTGGGGGATGTTTAGATAGCTCGAGACAGGGTCTCGCTTTGTGGTTCAGGCTGGCCCTCAGCTCAGCCTCAAACTCACATCACAATCCTCCTGCCTCTGCCTCCCGAGTGCTGGGATTACAGGCGTGAGCCACTATGCCCGGCACTGTGGTATGTGGTACTGGTTGCTGCTGGGTGTGGGTCTCCACACCCAGTATAAGTATGTGGTTACCGGGGAATCGAACCCGGGCCCTTGTGCTTGCAAGACAGGTGCCGGAACCACTGAGCTAACTCCCCGGCCCCCAAGATAGCTTAAGATTTTATTTGGACTTTTCCTCTCTGCAAGTAAGTTAGAAACTCTCCTTGAACTTTTGTCTGACTCATTGGGAACTGATTATAGAAATTCTTTATAGTCAGACCTCTTGTCCTTCAAGAATTCAGGCTAAGACAACTTATGTGAACAATTTTGCCTTACCCAGAGGAAAATAGCAATCAGCTAGCAACTTACATTTGTGTTTTTATATACTAACTAGAATGGAAAGGGATTTTAGCTAGTGTTTCTCTTCTTTTGTGTGTCCATAGGAAACTGATAAATGTGCCTTTACTTAGCATGTGAATTGTGGTTGCTAGGTGATGAACATAAGTTTAACCTGTGAGTTACAGACAGTGATTTTAGGACAGACCTTGAACAAAGTGTAGCTTTGTCTTGTGACTAAAGAAGATGACCTAATGGGATCAAGCAAGTAACAGAAATGTCATAGAGGCTCCTCTGCCCTAGGGCCCAGGGAAGAATCTCTCTGAGCCACATACTTTACTCTGTCTCCAGAGGTGATCTCTTTTACAGTTAAAACAAGTTCTAATTTGACCACTGATCTATTTTCTTCACTCTCTTTCAAATAAAAAAAATGTAGTGGTTTACATATCCTGATTATTAGTTTTGCTAGCAATGTTTCCTTCTGTAAATATGATCGTCATGGCTGAAATCCATTGTAACTTGTACTTTGTAAGTCCCTACAGGAGTAAGGACGTGATTTTCCTGGGAAAACAAGATCACATGCTGATAAAAGTGTAGATAGACCAGTCTAATTTTATCTTCTGGACCTCTCTCTAGATGACAGCTACTGTCCTGGAGTGGAATCAATGTAGGAGACACCTTAAGGGCATAGTAATTAAGTAGAAGCTTAAAAGGACACCAGTTGTTTCTCTTGTTTCAGATAAAGAACTCAATATCAGAAGTTCTTACTCCTTTGGAAAGTTTTTTTTGTTTGTTTATTTGTTTTAGTCAAGGTCTTACTTTGCAGTTCAGGCTGGCCCCTAGCTGACTATGTAGCCCAGGCAAGCCTCGAACTCACAGCAATCTTCCTTCCTCTGCCTCCTGAGGGCTGGGATTATAGGCATGAGCCACCACACCCAGCATTGTGGTATTCAGTACTGATTGCTAGTGTGAGTCACCACTCCTGGAATTGTTGTATGTGGTTAACTGTGGATCAAACCCGGAACTTTGCACTTGCAAGGTAGGCGCCGGAACCACCGAGCTAAATCCTTGGACCTGGAATATATTCTTAAACACTGGGAAATGTATGACCCCAGGGTGTTAAAAAAAAAAAAGTTGTTGAGTATTTTCTACACCTGCAGAAGGCTTGCCTATGCCCTAGAAACAAAATGGAATATAGAGGTAAATATTATGATAGTACTTCACAATTAGAATTATACTGTAAGAGAGAAAATGGTATATGTTCAGACTTCCCTTGCATTAGGAAGTAATTGTTGCTTCTGTCCAAAATATAAATGTAAGCCATAGGAAAACCAGACACCTGGCCTTTAAGGCATCCACTACCATTGAGGCTGTGCCTACTCTTTATCCTTTGCAATATGAGGACAAGCTTTCCAAGACGACTTTAATCAAAGCCTTGACCATTGTCATCGAATCTGAAGCTTCCCCTACTTGTCCTTCTGGTGCTAAGGATGAGGTTTCTAGACCAGCCATAATTAAAACCTTTATAGGATAATATCCATCTTTAGATAATTTGTTTGAGACCTTCAAAGACAATATCCACTACAAGAAGTAAGTGGCACATACAAATGAGACTTTAAAAAGTTTTCAGACAACCCTAGTAAGTACATTAAGGTCTTTAGAGGATTTACTCACACGTATGGACTAGATTAGAAAGATAAAATGTTACTCTTAAATCAAACACTGAGGTCTAGTAAGAGACAAGCAATACTAAAAGCTTCTACTACATTTAAAGGTATTTTAGAAGTTCACAAGACAGACAGCCAAGGGAACAACCCGTTCCTTCTGGAGATCACAAAGTTCCCATACAGGACTCCTCGTTGGCTTGCTAACCAGATGAGAGATTGAATAGAAGACATTTTTTGACATATATTCTTAAAGGTCTAAGAAAGATAAGAACAAGAATTTCAGTTATTTTTAAATTTTCAACTATTTAGCAGGAAAAACATGAGGCCATCTTTAGCTTCTAATTCGATAGAAGGAAATAAAGTTTTTTCCAAGTCACAGTCTTGCAGTGATATACTGTCATGCGCTCCCTCAGGAGAGATCTCTATAAAGCACACATGTTCTTCTGGATATCCTAGTCAACAGAGCTACAAGATTTCTCGTTCTAAGGAACACCTTTACAGCCTTGAGGTAAAATATTTCAGTCTTATTATATCAAAAAAATACAAAGACTAGGAGGATGAAAGAATTAAACCAGTTATTTCCCTCACACAGCCAAAGACTAAAACAGCTAAGGAAATTCCTAAGAATTACAGACTTTTGCTGCCTTTGAAGTAAAGATATAGTGAGGTTATATGATCACTCTATCAGCTTATAAAGAAACTCAAAAGACAGATATTCATATTTTAACCTGAGAACCTGACTAACATTTTTATTTTCTTGCATTCTCTTTCAAAAGACTAACAACCAGGCATTGCCTTTCTTTGATTATTGGCTTAATTTTCTGCTTGACAATACAATTGAGTCAACCATAGCTCTTGTCTCTGGAGACACATTTTGCTAAATATTAGAGATCCACTCTGGGTAAAGCTCTTTATCTTCATTGTCTTTCAGTACTTGAAATGGTTGGGATTTAGTTCTTTTGGCATACTTAGAGTCACTCTTCTTTCCTGTTTCCACTGCACGGTCCCCTAAAAATATTCCATAACTTTCAACAATGTTTGGTTCAAAGCAATTCTGGTGGAATTTGCAGTTGAGTATCCTTCCACTGTGGCTGCTGGATTTCAGGACCAAGCTTCAGGAATGGTGTGTTTCCACTCCCTGAGATCCTTCCAGGGGGAAGCTAACCTTCCCTTATCTCTGAGTGATATTTTTTTTAATGGTCTAGATTTAATCCTAAAACTCTCAAAAAACAATACAAAAATTTTAGTCCATTTATCTGTCTTTCAGTCCTTAAGCAGAACTAGAGATTAAATTCTACTTCCCTCACTCCTCAAGAATGATGCTAACCAGTTTTTATAGCACAGGAAAAACTGACTGATTTTTATAACAGGGATAAGTTTATTGATAAACCAAGTCTTTCTTAGAGAACTTTAACAACATTTTATACAAAAACAGTTATTAAAAAATGGGCACAGCTCCAGTCCCCAAAGGACTGTCTGTCATAATGATTTCTCTGCAAGACATCTTGTCAGGCTCTTCACTATTATCAGAGATATGCTGACATTATTTTTAAAAAAAGACCTATTGCTAAGTATAGTCTAAAGGTTACAGGAAAAATTGTCATCTATAAACATCCACAGCAGGAGAGATTAGAAACCTAGCACCTAGCTCCAATAGATGCCACCTAATCTCTTGCTGCGCTCAGACTTGGCTTACACATTCATCCCTAGAAACAGTTAAAATTACCTTTTAATAGTCTGTTCTTCTAGAGGAAATAATTATACGTGAATATTAAAACAACAGCTATGGCTGTCAGCTGTGACTATCCAACAACTACCTAGTCTTATTTATAGTGTAAAAATCTAAAAACCATAAAAGTGTTATAATTTGACTTGGTCAGATACATCTGAGTGCACTCGGTTTTTTCTTAAACAAATTGTCTTACGTATGCTAATCCATTTGTCTGTCTAATCTATTCTAAAACTGTTTTATTTGAGCTCAACACATTTTTTCATCTTTTTGGATTTTAAAACTATTTACCTTTAAATTAAGTTGGTTCATAGATAAATGTCATTAGAGTTAAAGACACTCTCCCCAAGGATGCTAACTCATCAAAATGATGTCAAGACTGGTTTTACAAATGCAATACATGTAGTTACTATATATAATTACTAAGAAATCTATCATTGGTCAAGTATAGTGTGTTATGATCTGGTTCCCAAAGGGCATCTAAAGTTTTCTTAAGATAATTAACTGGAGATATTTAGCTTTAGAGAAATTGCTAGACAGGACTCCCCTTGGGAAGTAAAGGAGCAGCCACCTTGAAACATTATTTATTCCACCCTTTAATCACAAAGAAGTCCCAAGAATTTTCCATAGCCTGATGGAAAACTCACTCCAATAAGCACTGCTAAACATATTATTGAGATATGTTTACAATGGTCATCACCAAAAGGTTAAATTTTCTGTGGAGAAAACATTAAGGTATTATTAAAATGTGATCTTGGTACAAAACTAAATTATGGAACAAAGGGTTTCCCCTTACTCCAATATTCATTTTTCTTCATTTCATGCCATCCAACATGTATTCATGTTTTCAAGTATATGGGTCTTCTAAGATACTGTTTATGATAATAAGCTTTCTTTAATTCAAATCTTTATTGGTACAATATATATATATACATCATAGTCACTTTCAGCATTGAGAATCTGTACCAGTAAATGATATGACACGACTTAATTCTCATTTTTTCCCATTCTCCTACCCACCCTACAATCCCCACCTCTTATATACATAGGCTTTTCCTGTGTTTATTACCATCACATTATTTTTCCCCTCTTTACTTACCCCTACATCCCATTTCCTTTAAAATATTTTGTATTTCACAATATGTACTATATATACTAGAACTCATTTACATCTTTATTTTCTCATACCAGACAAAAGATACCATATTTACACATCTATGACTTATTTATTTCACTTATGAGGATGTCCTGAATGTAATAACCTTTTTTAACTCAGACATCTGCCTTTCTCTTGCACTCCACCTACTTGTGCTAAGATGTACATATCAAGCCAGCATGAGATCATCCATTAAAATGTTTTTTTTTTGTTGTTTTTTTTTTTGTTTTTTTAATATATAAGATGTGTGCATTATATGTGTTGGGAGCAATTCTATGTAATTTTGGAGAAAAATTATTTCACAATAAGAATTATGCTTCAACCCAGTTTTTCTGCCTACAGGCCAGCTATGGCATTTCATGACAGCTCTATTCACAGCTAAGGCCTCAGTGACTCAATGCTGCTGTGATGCTCCAGGGCAGGACTGCACCCTTTGAAGACATCTTGGGAGATGGACAAATTCCTAATCAACAGAAGTTCCTCATTGTTCTAGGAAGTATTAAACTGCTGCCCTCTGGGTGACATGTTACATTTGTTACTCCTGATGTATCGAAGCCACTGCCCTCTGAGTGACATGTTATGTTTGTTACACCCAGTGTACTGAATAACTTGTGGCAAATCCTGGGTCTTTCATCTTTGCTGCCCAGAGCAGCATTGATCAGTCTCAAAACTCAACTTCTTCACTACATCTCATTTTTCTATCTTTTCTGTATAATTAATTAATTTGCCCTATGCTGCTGTGGCTCACAGGAGACTAAAATTTAACTATAGAAGTTATGGTAATATCCCTTTTCTTTGTTCCCTACATTTGGTGTTCAAGGAGGATATAAATTGGATCACAGGTGAAATCACCTGCGAGACAGACTCAGAGTAAAAAAGACAGCACATATATCTCCCAGGATGACTTCTGGATGTGGACAAGAGACACTGGTGGTAAATGTGTCCAGCTAGGGACAATTTTCTATTATTGCTAAGTTGAATATATGGATCAATCTCTGTCATCAGATCAGTGTATCTTTGCTAAATGTGGTAAAACTGCTAAAAGATGAAAAAAAAAATACATCCCATCTTTTCACCAGGGAAGATCATTAACTTAATAGTCTGAGAGTGTGTGGGAACCATTCTCTGTGAGGCCCAGAGAAGAGGTGAATGTCTTTCCTCTAGAACACCATCTGTTTGGGCCATTCTCCTCTTAGACTTTCTTAGTCGAGAGACTGTGGTCACCCCTCCCTGCACTCACCCTTCTGGCCATGCTTCCCCTTGTTTGGCTTCTTCACCCATTTGCTTCTATCTCCCTGTGGCTTCTGTTTCCCTCACCCCAGCAGACCATTTCAGCTCCACTCCTGAGGACCCTAACTCACTAGCTCTAGACATGCCCTGGTTCCACACAAAGGTCTCATTGCTCCCCTTCTGAAGTCCACTCCTAGGACTACTCCACACTGCCATACTGTACAAACAGCTGTGACAGTGGGCAAGGTGGTTGAAGACCCTTTGTGCTTTCCTTCTCATTTTTGTCTGACCCCAACAAGGTAGAGGTGGACATGTATGTTCATGCCTTATTTGACTTTAACATTCTAAAAGAACTTAGGAAAAGCATGTTAACAAATAATGAGTAAAGCCCCAATACAGTGGGTTTGTTAGGCATTGTACTTCAGACTTATTGGTTCAGCACAATGTTTTTCATCTTGTGAAAATATGCCTGTCTCCTGACCAGTATCTCCATTGTGAGGTGGACCTGCATTCCTTAATTAGGGAACAGGCTCATAAGAATGCCCAGAGAGATGCTCAGTTCAAAGATACAGTATCCGGTAGTGGTGAACTTTCAAACTTATACAGACAAGTTGATTTCCCAGTGTTATACTTCTGTCAGGTAGAGGACTTCCTGCAGAGGGTTTAGGCCTCTATGCCAGTTGATAGTGCACCAATAGTCTTCTACTCAAATCATATAAAGGCCAATGGAAACTTTCACACAGTTTGTGCTATGATTGCAGCAAGTGATTAGGAGGCAAATATCTAATTTCCAGGCAGCAGACATCTTGATTTTATAGCCAGTCTATGAGAATGATAATATGGATTGCAAACAGGCAATGGATCCTGTACACTCCTCTAATGATCTTGGAGCAAATATTAAAGCTTGTCAAAGTATTGGGTCTCCTTCATACAATCAGCTCTGATATCTCAGGTCCAATATTTATTCAGTGTGTGTAGTACCTTAAAATGTTTTAGATGTTTTAAAATATTTGAGATGGGGCAATTCAGAAAAAAAACCTGTAAAATAAAAGTGGCTTTACAAGTTGACTTAAAGCCACCAACTCAGGCATCTAAAAAAAGGTAAGTTACTGCGTGGCCCTTACCCTCACTGCTGAACAGGCATTCACCGGGCTAAGATCTGCCATCCCAAATATGATAAGGACAGTGCATGCCTGCCAGGAAAACATAAATTGGGCATTTTGCTGAGCCTAGGAAACAATAGGGGATCTGGGTTAGGGAAATCCAGTCCCTCTAAGCCAGGAGTATCTGGTTCAGAGCCAAGCATAAGTACAAAATGAGACAGTATAGATGGCTGAAGGGACATTTCTTCCCTCATCAAGGAAGCACTCAGGAGCTCAGAGTCAGACCTTCCTACAGTACAGATTTCACCTGCTGTGAGGTGAGACTCCTGTATCTGTTACCACAAGAATTTATGAACTCCCACCACCCAGAACAGTTGGTTTGACACTTGGGAAATTCCCTCTAACTTTAAAATGCATTACTGTTATTCTAGCTATTACTGATTCCGATCATAACTGAATTGTGTCTTCATGTTAGATGACTTTGGGTAATTGAACAAGATTATATTGTACAACTGTTGCCCTTCCCTAAACCAAAATTAGATAATGTTAGTCTTTAAAGTTCTCAAGAGGATCCCCAGCCAGAAATTCCTCGAGGTTTAATTCACTCAAGAGATTTTTAAAAATTAAGCCCATGTACAGAATTAAATTGAATGACATTCTTTACAGGGTTAATAGACACAGGTGCAGACATGTCCATTATATCCATGTCCTTCTGGCCCTCAATTTGGGATACAAAATGAGTGAAAATATCTCTAGAAGGCTTCAGCACCTGTCAATAAGTTTTACAAAGTTCCATGCCTTTGCTTTATGAAGACCTGATAGTCAATTAGGCTGTTTCTGTCCTTGCAGGCACCCGAACCTGCAAATGTACAGGGCAGTGCCTTATCGGAATAATGCAAAGTTGTAGTGTCTACTCTTCCCTCTGAAACTTCCCTGGCTGGACAAATGATGTCTAAAATGGCATATAAATCAGGGAAAGATTAGGCAAGCAACTTTGGGCAGAATGTAGCCTACAGAATAGCAACAGGAAAATAATCACTTTAGAATTGGATAGGATCTAAGTTTTTAGTTAGGGCTATTGAAAAAGTTTCTCTGTCCAAGGCAGATTTGCCTTTACAATGGAAATCAAGTGACCCATTTGGGTTGACCAGTGGCCCCTAACACAGGAGAAAGTACCTGTTTTAGAGCAACTTGTATCAGAATAAGTTAACAAATGGCATTCAGAACCATCTGTGGGCCCTCGGAACACCACATTCTTTGTTGTTCCCAAAAGGTCAGGCAAATGGTGTTTGCTTCAGGACTCACGGGAAGTTAATGTGAGCCTCATTCCGATGGGGGCACTGCAACCTGGCTCACCGAATCCAGTGGCCATTTCCCAGAAGTGACCACTTATAATTACAGATTTAAAACACTGCTTCTCTAACATTCCTTTGTGCCCAAGTCACAGAGTTTGATCTGCCTTTTCAGTGCCATGTATAAATTTTAAATAACCAACGAAGCACTTTCATGGACTTTGTTACCTCAAAGAATGGCTAACATTCCCACATCATGACAGTTTTTGCAGCAAAGGTTCTTAAAGCTACTGGCAAATTGTTTCCTACTCCATAATTAATACACTATGTGGATAATATATTAAAGGGGAAAAAATAAAAAGAGTTAAATAGGCTTTGTACAAATTGAGCACCAGATGTACCTGCTCTGAGGGGGGACTGGCCCTCCCTCTCTCTCTGGAATGTAGGAAGAGATATGAAAGAACACTGTCTTCAAATTCTGTAAAATTACTGAAGACAGAACATTTGGAACTTTTGAGATAAGGTATCCTGCCTTGGATTCTGGCCAAAGCCATGGATACAAGTACTTGGTCACGTCTACTTGGCTCAATGTCACCTTTGTCTACTGAAAGCGTAGATAGAGATAGAATGTAACTTTGTTTGCTTAGGTCCAGCCTGAAGCTTGGCTCTTTGTTTCCAGCTGTTCCCAAGATTCTACTCAAGCGGTAGTGATGTTCCATTCAGTGTTTTGCTGATGATAACACTCAGTGGTGAAGTGGAACCACTCCTTCTGTCTTTTCACCTTCTTCTAATCCTAAACATAAAGACTTCTCAAACCTCCTTGGGTATGTAAGGGCTTTATTCACGGATTGAACCCATAGAATTTATTAAAGGTGCACCACAGTGGAAAAATTATCCTAGTCAGTACACATATTAATCTCTGCAAGTACACAACAGCTACTTTTACAGGCCTTTGCTGTTAGAAAAAAAAAAAGGATTTACTACGCTTTGCTTTATGTATAGTACTTGAAATCATCTAACTATCTGAGCCTTATACTTACCTGAGTATCTTGTTATCAGAGCAGTCTGTTAAGCCACACAAAAAAATGCAATTTAGGATGGACAAATTAAAAATGTTAAATGATTTTCAGAAATTATTAGGTAATATTAAATGGAGTAGGTCTAAAATAGGGAGACCAACTCTTCAATTGTAGAATTTGTATTAAATATTACAGGGAGATTCTAATCTTAATTCCTCTAAAAAAATTAATTCCAAAGGCTGAAAAGGAGTTACAATTAATAGAACAAAGCATACATAACTGGTAGGTTTTTTGTATAAACTCTAACCATCCAGATCATTTTTAGTGCTTAAATAACCCCATTTACCTTCAAGTTTAATAGGACAATGCTATGAGAAACATGGATTTCCTATGGAATGGTTGTTTTTATCTAACCCATTAGTAAAATCTCTACAGTTATATCTAGAGCAAATGGCAAAAATAGTTTTCTTGGGATACAATTGTAGCTGACAATTATTTGGTGCTGATCTTCATTTCATCATTATTCCAATCGATGAGGCTCATATGCAGAACTGCTACAATTTTATATTGGCAAGTAGCCTTTGCAGATTTCATGGGACACGCAGATAATCATTATCCTAGTGACCTTTATTTCAGTTTTTTGTATAAATTTATTCTCCACAAGGTTACTCAATTTCAGCTATTATAGGATGCCTCCACTTAGTTCACTGATGGCTTCTGTAAGGGCCAAGCAGCAACTTGGAGCACTTCCTTTAGTTATGTATTACCTACACCTAGTGTCGCTGCTCAGAGGTTAGGGTTGCTAGCTATTTTATTTGTGATTGAAACTTTCCTTCCCAACCCCTTAATATATTAAGTGATTCCTCTTATGCAGTTTCTTTATCCCAAAGACTAGAAGGACCTATGGTCTGCTTTACTTTGGGACCTAAATTATTCAACTTATTTTTTAGATTACAATAGGCTATATGCCAAAGAACTGCTCCCTTTTATATTGGGCATATCCGGTCACATGCTGATCTTCCTGGATTGTTTTTGTGTGGCAATTCACAAACAGATCAGCCTATAGGATTTATTGCTGCCTTTGATCAGGCTAAGGAATCACACAGCTATTTCCTTCAGAACTCCAAAGCATCACAACACGATTTTCAACTATCTCAAGCTGAGGCATGACAGGCAGTTATGGCCTGTTCTAGTTGCCAACGGATTCCACAGCCCATTCCGCCTGAAGGAACTAACCCTCAAGGCCTAGCCAGTAATATGACTTGGCAGATGTATATGACACATGTCTCATCTTTCAGTAAGTCTCAGTTTGTGACAGTTTCTATAGATACATTTTCACACATGATACGTGCCACATGCTACTGTGCTAAGAAAGGTTACCATGTTCAAAACAGCACTGCTTATCCACCTTTGATGCCATGGGAGGGCCCAAAAACATTAAGACTGTCAACAGTCAATCATATATTATTAAATTTATCCAAAAGTTCCTTCTTATTTGGCATATTAAGCATAGTGGTGGCATTCCATGTAACACACAAGGACAAGCCATAGTAGAGAGCGCATGCCACTCTCGAACATCAATTACTTAATCAAAAGGAGCGAGTCAGCTGCCTCCACAAGCTGTTTTTTGTACTCAGCTTTCTAAATCCTGCAGCAGATTTCACACAATCACTGCTGTGCTAGATTGGTTTAAAGATTCCATGGTAAAAACCCAGCTACCACAAGTCGTCTGGCAAGATGTCCAAGCAGGTAAATGGAGTGGCCCCGCCACTTTAATTACTTAGGGGAGAGGTTTCACTTATGTTCTGACAGATACCAATGAAACTTTGTGGCTGCCATCCTGGAACATATGACCATGGTCATGCTGGTGGAACCACCAACATCTCTGAGAACAAGTGACAACACCTCCACTGAGGGCTATGAGCCAGCTGCACCTGAGTGAACCACCGCAGTTGTAATGACCAACAAATCCACAGCAAGGTCCAGAACCAAGACGTCACACCCAGAGAGAGAATGAAAATAGATTCATGAGTTCAAAAAAAAAAAAAAACCTGGAGGGTACAACTTAAAAAGTTCTTTACTAGTATAATGTGTTTTCATTTCTTCTGTTTCTAATCAAGAGAGATCTCTATTAATTGACCACAAAAAAGTATTTGACTGATCTTATGTACAATTATAAGCTGAAAAATCATAAAAGAGATATTATAATTCAATGTGGCCAAATATATTTGAGTGCACCCTAGTTTTATGGACTGTTTTGTATGTCTGTTTATCTGTTTGTCTAACTGTATAGCTGTTTTGTTTGAGGTCAACATTTTTTTCCTTTTCTTTTCTTTCCTACCTTTTAAAATTTTTTCTTGAAAGATATTTTCTTAAAAGAACCAGGCCTGAAGACAAATGGAATAGAAATACTTCCAGGCATACTAAGCCACCTCTTCTTTGACAAACGAGCCAAACATTCTTACTGGATGAAAGATAGCCTCTTTGATAAATGTTGCTGGAAAAACTGAGTTTCAACCTACAAAAGATTAAAACTAGATCTGTGTCTTTTACCATGCACTAAGCTGAAGTTGAAGTGGATTAAAGATCTAACTATTAAAAGAGAAACACTAAATTTGCTTCCAGATAGGTTAGGTGGAACTCTTAGAAACATTGGCACAAGGAAGGACTTTAAGAAGAAAACCTCAGTAACAAGGGAGTTACCAGAAAGAGTCAACAACTGGAGATCTCATCTTATTAAAAAGCTTCTGTACAGCAAGATAAAACAATTTGGGGAAAAATATTACTAGCTGTTCCTCAGACAAAACAGTACTATCTAGAATATATAAAAAACTTTTAAAAATTAACCCCTCCCCCAAATTTAAAGACCCAATTCAAAAATGGGCATCTGAAATGAACAGACATTTTCCAGATAAAGATGGCAAAACAGCAAAGTACATTAAAAAAAAATGTTCAACATCACTGATCGTTCAAGAGACGCAGATGAAACAACACCGAGATTTCACCTCACTCCAGAAAGAATGGCTGCTATCAAGAAAGCAACCAATAACAAATACTGGTGGGGCTATGAGGAGAACGGAACCCTTCTCTACTGTTGAGAAAGTACACTGGTGCAACCACTGTGGAAATCACTGGAGATTCCTCAAAAACTATGATATCCCACTTGATCCTGCTATTTCCCTGCTGAGTATATTCACATAAGAATTAATAGCATCATACCACAGTGACATTTCTGTGCTCATGTTTATAACAGCACAGTTTGTACTAGCTAAATCTTGGAAACAACTCAATTTCTGTCTGGAGTGCAGGAATTGTAAGCTTGTTTCACCAGAGTTTACTAGAAAAGGCTTTTTAGTTATGTTTAAAATCCAGACCAACAAAGGATAATATTGTTTATGCAAGCTACTTTTAGGAAAAATAAAAACTGTATATCAAAAAATAATTACTACTATCATTTTCTATTGATGAGAAAAAATCTATAAAAGTATTTGCCAATATAAAAGAAAAGAGTTAATACCTGTAATTTGTAAGGAAATTACAGAAATCTTTGATAAGAGAAAAACAGCTTAACAAAAGCAACCTAATAAAACATGAGGAAAATACAAGAATTCAAAATTCTAAAAATGAGTACAAATTTCTCATACATATAAAAATGCTCAAATTCAGTCGTAACTGGAGAAATATGCATTAAAATTTAAGTACAAATAATTTTCACTAATGAGTTTCAGAAAGTAAACATTCTCATATATTTTGGTGTGGAAATCCCTATGGAGAGTAATTCAACTGTACTATACTTATAAAAGTACAAATGAATTTTTCTTTTGATTCACAAGTCCTATTGAGAATTTGTATATAGATATATTTATATATGTATACAAACACATTTAATGATGTACTGCTTATAACAATAAATTATGGAAAATAACTTGGATGTCTATCCTAGAGAACTAGTTAAACATATTACAATTTATCCATTTTATTCAAGGCCATCCATACATTTAACAATGAATTATAATGCTCTCTATGAATACACTAAGATGAGACGATTCTTCAATGTAAAGATATGGGAAAACCAAGGTATCTCTAGTATACTATCTTTGAGTTGATAAGGGATAGAAGGAGATGGTAATGATTTATATGTTCATTTTTTCTATATACACAAAACATCTACAGAGAATGAATAAAAGCATTTAATGGGAGTAGTAGAGTAGATAGAGAGGGGATAGAAATAAGACTTCTTAACATAAACTTTTATGCTACTTTATTATGAACAATATGATTACATGGTTAAAGCAATATAAAAACATGTTTAAAAAGGAAAATTTCTTCTCAGCAATTCTTCCATTTTTCTCAAGAACTAATACTGTACCTTCTTTGTTTTAATACATCATTCCTACTAGACTAGGAAGTGCTTAAGCATGAGAGTCTTGTGTAAACACATGTTGCATAATGCCCAGCATACGCTAGTTGCTCAATAAATTGTTTTTTGAATGAGTATAACTTATTGAGATCCACTTTGGGTTAAAAAAAAAACTTCTACCTGTAATAACTTGCTTGCTTCTATTTTATGGCATTGATCAATATCTAGTGTTACAATTATTTACATAATTTTTCATCTTATAAAAATATAAACCTACAGGAATATAGTAACTGTTCAATTAAGATAGTGAATTAAGAGATTTTGAAAAGTTAAAAATAATTTTCTATATTCCCTCCTAAGTTAATAAATGATGCCAATGTTATAAAATTTGAGGAAGTCAATGTCTAATAAAATAATAGTATCATATCAGTGTCAATCTTATTATAAGTCAGACATTAAAAAAGCCTTTCTTCATTACACTGAGCCATTTATCCATGAAGACTTTCTACACCACACAAAAATTTATTCAGGAGTCTGCAGAAATCTGTTTATCTGTTTTTAAAATACTCTGTATTTAGTTTCTTTCATCTCAAGGATTAATTTTGAAACATTACTGGTAGACTTTCATAACTGATAAAGGTAGCAAAACATTAATAAATAGGATTCAAATTCCAAGGTTGACAGTTAAGACATAAATGTTCTTTGAATGCATTCAAGTCATTTTGTCAGATGATGTGGGTTTATTTATATAGTTATTCATTCACTAAACAATTTTGAATATTGTATTAATAATTCTGAGATATTAGGAAACAAGTAAAATATGATCTTTTAACTAAAGGAAGCAGTATATTATAGAGGTTAAAAAATAAAATTAAGGGCTGGGGATTTAGTTCAGTGTTTCTGGCATCTGCCTTGCAAGCACAAGGGCCCAGGTTCGATCCCCAGGAACCACATACAACAATGCCGGGCGTGGAGACTCACGCCCACCAGCAATCAGTACCACATTCCACAATGTCAGGCATAGTGATTCACGCCTGTAATCCCAATACCCAGAAGGCAGAAACAGGAGGATTTTTGTGAGTTTGAGGCTTGCCCGGGCTACATAGTAAGCTCAGGGCCAGCCTGATCTACAAAGCTAGACCCTGTCTCATAAAGAAAAAAAAAAAGAAGAATTGATGGTAATTCAATTGAATTGAAGATTGATAGTAATTTTCTATAACTTGTTATTTTTATTTACTATATTGCTAAGTTTTCTATATTGTTGCATGTTTCTGTAGTTTATTATTTTAGGAAAAAACAATCTGTTCACACACACACACACACACATATAAAATATATGTCTTCCTAAATGGAAGAATTTCCTAAAACCAAATAAAGACCCAAATGAAAAAGAAAACTAAAAACCGATATCCTCAAGAAACAGATGTAAGAAATCCTTAACAAGATATTAAGAAGACTTCTGGAAAGGTAGCAGAGTGGTAAACAGCAAAGAAAGACCCTGCAATTCACCACTCCAAAACCAGAATATACCGGCTTGAGGGGAAGCAAAAGGAGAAAAGTGAGTCCCCAACACCCAGGAAGGATCTGAGGCAAGAAATGAAGAGAGCGGGGGAAGGGGGCAAATTTATTGCAAAGGACAGGGCCTCTCCCTGAGCCTGAACTTGGCAAGGGGAGGAACTACTGGGCCTGTGGATGCCTGGTGACTTCTGGCAGCCCACAGGCTCCACAGAGAAACTGGATAGTGTGGAGATTCCTCAGAAAACTAGGATTAGAGGTCCTACCTCAGTTTGTAATAGCAAAATCTTGAAAGCAGCCCAAATGCCCATCAGCGGATGATTGGATAAATAAGATATGTTTGGGGTTTATTTAGTTTCTTTGTTTTTTATAAAATGGAGTATTACTCAGCCATAAGGAATGATAAATTTGAGTCATTTATACTCAAATGTATATGCCTTGAGGACATGCTCATAAGTAAAACAAATTGGACACAGATGTATAAATAATGTATCATTTTTCTAGTATGAGAAACTGAAGGTGTAAATAAGTTCCAAAATGTTTGATAGGTACTATGAAATAGGAAGAAAATGTTTAAAAGGAAAAGGAAAAAGGGGGTTAAAGGTAAGTAAAGAAGGGAAAGAAAAAAACCAATGGTTAGAAAAAAGAAACAAACATGTATACAGGGGGTTGGAGGTTGTATGGAGGGCAGGGGAATGGAAAAATTAGAATCAAGATGTGTCATGTACTGGTACAAACTCTCAATGTTGAATGTGATCATAATGTGTTTATGAAATGTGCCAATGAAATCAATATTTAAAAAGATATTAGCAAGTAAAATGCAGCACACAATTTTAAAACCTCATATATTATAACCAAGTAAGTTTTACTTTGGAGATTCACAGATGGATCAACCTAGACAAATCAATAAATATAACGAATCATGTAGATAAAAGCATAGTCAAAAAACCACATGAGTATTTCAATAGATGCAGCAAAGGCTTTTGACATGATCTAACACACTTCATGATAAGAAATCTAAAGAATATAGGTATGGAAGGACTAGATTTGAATTAAATATAAACTATTTAGAACAAGCCAATGGCCACCATCATATTACATGGAGAAGAAACTAAAATGATCCCTCTAAAATGGAATAAGACAAGGATTCCTGTTATCACTACTTCTATTCAGCACAGTTTGAAACTTTTAGGCAAACAATCAAGAAAGAAAAAAGAATAAGAGACACATACAGGAAAGGAAGAATACAAATTACCATTATTTGCTGATTATACAATACTCTACACAGAAGATTTAAAGAATCCCATCAGAAAACTGTTTTTTGTACTCCAAGAATTAACAATGAATCAGAAATTATGAAAGCAATGCCATTCATAGTAGCATCAAGGAAAATGAAGTACCTAGAAATTAACCTAACCAAAGAAGTGAAATGCCTCTACAAAGCAATTGACAGTGCTCCAAACCAGGAGACTGAAGATGACATCAGAAAATGGAAATTTATCCCTCTTTCCTGGACTGCCAGAATCCATAGTCAAAATGGCCACACCCACAAAACTTTTATATAGATTCAATGCACTTCCAATCAAAGTATTAACAGCATATTTCAGAGATATCTAGAAAACAATTCTAAGACATATATGCAATTCAGAAGAAAATCAGAATACCCAAAGCAATCTTGGCTAAGAATAAAATAAAGAAGATGTGAAATTTTTTATATAAAATGCAGTATTACTAAGCCATAACAAATGATAAACTAGAGACATTTATAGCTAAATGGATGCACTTTCAGGACCTACTCATAATGAAATAAATAAGACACAGATGTGTAAATACCGTATCATTTCTGCAGTGTGAGAAACTGAAAATGTAAATGAGGTCCAGAAAGTATGATAGGTATTGTGAAATAGGTAGAAAATGTTCAAAGAGAAATGGGTAACTGGGTGGGCAGGAGGAAGCAAAAAAGGGAAAAAATTTTGATGGTAAAAAGGAAAAAAATGGAAACAAAGCTTATGTATATAAGGAGTGTGGGGCTGAATGGAGTTTAGGAGAATAGGAAAAAATAAGAATCAAGATGTATTATGCACAGGAACAAATTGCCAATGAGGAATGTGATCATAATATATTACTAAAATGTACCAATAAAATTAATTTAAAAATAAAACAATATATATTGAGCAAGAAAAGTAAACCTGGGAACATAATAATTCCTGACTGCAAGCTAATTACAAAGTAACAGTGGTTAAAAAATAATGCCATGGTACTGGAACAAAAGCACACATATGGACCAATAAAACAGAGAAGATGCAAAAACCTTGTCAGACACCTTCAGCTATTTGATCTTTGAAAAAGAAGCCAAAAGCATCTCTTGGAGGAAGGATAGGCTACTCATCATTGGTGCTTAGCAAAATGGATATCTGTTTGCAGAAGATTGCAGTAGGACCAATACCTTTCAACGTGTACTTGAAGTAAAATCAAAATTGATCAGAGATCTAAAGATTAAAGCAAACTGAACCTACTGAAAGATAAAATAAGTAAAGCACTTGAAGTCATAGTGTATGAAAGGATTTTTCTAAACACAATTGCACAAGAAATAACCAGAATCAACAAATAGTATTATATCCAATTAAAAAGCTAGGATTGGAGGTCCCATTTGACCCGGCCTTTGCTCTGCTAGGTATATACCCAAAAGAATTAAAAGACTCATATCACAGTGACATATGTGCACCTATGCTTATATCAGCTCAGTTTGTGATTGCTAAATCTTGGAAACAACAAAAATGTCCATCAACAGAAGACTAGATAAAGAAGATGTGGCTCTTTTATAGAATGGAGTATTACTCTGCCATTAAAAATGATAAGATTGATAAATAGGGCACAGATAGGTACATATCGCATCTTTTCTCTGGTATGAGAAAATAAAGATGTAATGAGTCCTAGCATTGTATGTTATATATTGTGAAATAGAAAATGCTCAATGTAAATAGGGTGAAGAGGGAAAATGTTGAGATTGTAACAAAAAAGTAAGGAAACAAATTTTATGTATATGGGGGGTGGTAGGGTGGGTAGGGTTATGGGAAAAAATGAGAATTAAGATGTGTCTTATACTGGTACAAATCCCCATTATGGAGTGGAATCATGATGTGTATATTTAATGTATCAATAAAGATGATAATAATAATAATAATAAAATGATAAGATTGAGTCATTCATACTCAAGTGGATGCACCTTGAGGACGACCTCATAAGCAAAATAGACAGGTCACAGATGTGTAAATATTGTATCTTTTCTCTGGTACGAGAGAATGAAAATGTAAGTGAGTTCTAGAATATATAGTTGATATTGTGAAATAGAAAATATTTAAAAGGAAAGAGGGCATAGGAGGTAAATAACAAGGGGAAAAAGAATGTGATAGTAATAAAAAAATAAGGAAACAAAGCTTATGTATATAGGAGGTGGGGGTTGCAGGGCAGGTGGGGGAAGGGAAAAAATGAGAATCAAGTCTTGTCATATTCTGGTACAAACTCTCAATGTTGAATGCGATGATGTGTATTCATAATGTACCAATAGATTTGAAAGTTTTTTAAAGAAAAGCTGTACAGCAAGAAAATCAATCAGATTGGAGTGAGGAGACAGCTTTCAGAATGAGGAAAAAATTTTGACAGATATTTCTCAGACATAATTCGTTTCTACTATATATAAAGAACATAATAAATTAGATCACTTGAAAAAAACTCAGTGATGGGGCCGGAGGATTTAGCTCAAAGGTTCTGGCGCCTGTCTTGCAAGCGCAAGGCCCCGGGTTCAATCCTCAGGATCCACATAACAATACTGGGTGTGGAGACTCACGCCCAGCAGCAACCAGTACCACATACCACAGTGCCGGGCATGGTGGCTCACGCCTGTAATCCCAGCACTCAGGAGGCAGAGGCAGGAGGATTGCTGTGATGTGAGTTTGAGGCTGAGCTCAGGGCCAGCCTGAACTACAAAGTGAGACCCTGTCTCAAAAAACCTAAAAAAAAAATTTCAGTCATAAAGATAAATTTGAGTTCTTTATACTCAAATATGAGTATGAGTACCTTGAGGATATACTCATAAGTGAAATAAATAGAACACAGATGTGTAAATACCATATAGAAAAAATACAGTATGAGGAATTCTGATATGAGGAACTGAAGGTGTAAATTAGTTCTAAAATGTATGATAGGTATTGTGAAATAGTAAGAAAATATTCGAAGGGGAAAAGGGAGAGGGATAAGTAAAGAAGGGAAAGAAAATATTTCATGGTTAAAAAAGAGAAACAAAGCTTATGTATATGGGAGTGGGGGTTGTGAAGGGAGAGAAATGGGAAAAAATGAGAAGTCATATCAAATACCAGTACAAATTTTCAATTTCAATTGTGATCATAACACGTGTATAAAATGTACCAATAAAATCAGTTTTTAAAAAATAAGTAAAATAAAAACCCAATCAAGAAATGTGCAAGTGAAACAGACATTTCACAGGGAAGAAGTACAAATGGACAAAAAATATATATTAAAAAAATTTTAAACATCTCTGGCCAATAGAGAAATGCAAATTAAAATAATTCTAAGATTCCCTGTCACTTTTTTTAAATGGCAGTCATTTAGAAGTAACAACAACAACAAAAAAGCTAATGGTGGCAATGGTGCAGAGTGAAAATAACTCTCCTACATTGTTGGTAGGAATGTAAAATAGCACAACCATTATGTATGCTTTCCCAAGACCTATAATTAGACATTGCATGTGACCGAGCTCTCCTCCTTTTAGATCTCTTCATCAAAGAACTAAAGACATCGTACTACAGCAACACATGCATGACAATGTTTTTAGCAGAATAATTCATAATAGCTAAATACCGGAAGCAGCTAGTATACTCATCGACAGATGACTGGATAAAGAAAACGTGGTGTCTATACATAATGGAATATTACTCAGCTGTAAATAAGGATAAATTTGAAACATCTGTAGAAAAGTGGATGCATCTGGAAAGTATAAGGTTGAACTTAAATATCATATAGTATCTGTCATTTGAGTAAGGCAAAAATGCAAATATAGAGCATAGTAAGGATGGATAGTCCAGGGATTTAGATCAGTCATTCTGGCGCATGCCTCGCAAGCGCAAGGGCCTAGGTTCGATCCCCCGGAAATCACGTACAACAAAGCTGGGTGTGGTGACTCACGCCCACCAGGAATCAGTACCACATACCACAATACCAAGCGGGGTGGATCATGCCTGTAATCCCAGCACTTGGGAAGGACAGGCAGAAGGATTGCTGAGTTCGAGGCAGAGTTCAGGACCAGCCTGAACTACAAAATGAGACCCTGTCTCATAAATAAATAAATAGGGCCGGGGAGTTAGCTCAGTGGTTCCGGCGCCTGTCTTGCAAGTGCAAGGGGCCGGGTTCGATGCCCCGGTAACCACATAACAATACTGGGAGTGGAGACTCACCACAGCAGCAACCAGTACCACATACCACAGTGCCGGGCGTGGTGGCTCACGCCTGTCATCCCAGCACTCGGGAGGCAGAAGCAGGAGGATTGCTGAGATGTGAGTTTGAGGCTGAGCTGAGTGCCAGCCTGAACTACAAAGCGAGACCCTGTCTCAAAAAACCTAAAAAATAAATAAATAAATAAATAACTTTTTTAAATAAAGGTTGGGGGCCAGGGATTTAGCTCAGTGGTTCCAGCGCCTGTCTTTGTAAGGGCAAGGGCCCGGGTTCAATCCCCGGGTAACCATATACAATACTGGGAGTGGAGACTCACCCCAGCAGCAACCAGTACCACATACCACAGTGCTGGGCGTGGTGGCTCACGCCTGTCATCCCAGCACTCGGGAGGCAGAGGCAGGAGGATTGCTGAGATGTGAGTTTGAGGCTGAGCTGAGTGCCAGCCTGAACCACAAAGCAAGACCCTGTCTCAAAAAATCTAAAAAAAAAAAAAGGAATTTTATTATCAATATATGTTTGATTTTGTCACTTTTTTCATGTGCCAGTTGAGATAACCATATGAATTTTGTCTTTACTTTCTATTTATGTCGTATACCTGATTTATTGATTTGAGTATGTGAACCATTTATGCATTCCAAGAATAAAACCTACTTAGTTATGATGTAAGACCTTTTTGGCGATTCACTGCATTCTGTTTGTGAATATCTTATTGAGGAATCTATGCCTATGTGCATTAAAGAAACTGGCCCATAGTTGAGTTTTTTTGGTTGGGCCCTTTTCTAGTTTTGGAATGAAAGTAGTAACTAGCTTCCAGGAATTAATGGGAGCATTCCTTCCCTTTCTATTTCCTTTCTACTTCTCAAACTTTGAGAAATATTGGCATTAGATCTTCTCTGAAGTTCTGATAGTATTCAGCAGTGAATTTATCAGGACCTAGGTTTTATTGGTGGGTGTTAAAAAACACTTTCTTCAATTTCATTGACTCATATTTGATTATTTGGGGTTTTTATATCTTTTGATTGACTTTTGGTAGTTCATCTCTATCTATTCATTTTTTTCTGAATTTTCTATTTTATTAGAGTATAGGTACTCAAAGTAGTTACTGATGATTTTGTGGATTAGGCATAATCTGCTGTGATTTATTGTTTTTCATTCTAGTTGCATATGTCTTTTCTCTCCTTTTGGAGGGGAAGATTACCTAGTGGTGTGTCAATTTTTTCTTTTGAAAAATGAAATTCTTCAGTTATACCTTGCATATTTTTTATGAAGATATATGAAGAAATGTTCAATATCACTGGTGGTTTGAGAGATGCAAATGAAAACAACACTGAGATTCCATTTCAACCCAGAAAGAACGGATGCTATCACAAAATCAGCCACCAACAGATACTGGCAAGGGTGTGTGGAGAAAGGACCCCTCCTCCGCTTTTACTAGAAATGTAGACTGGTGCAACTACTGTGGGAATCAGCATGTAGATTCCTCAAAAAAACTAGGATTAGAGGTCTCATTTGACCCTTCTGTATCTCCCTGTTTGATATCATGAAAGAAATAAAAGCATCATACCAAGTAACATATGTGCAACCATGTTTATAGCTGCACAGTTTATAATAGCTAAATCATGCAAATAGCTCAAATGCCCATCAACCAGAGACTGGGAAAAGATGTGGCCTTTTTTTTTTTAATAGAATGGAGTAATACTCCATCATAAAGAATGATAAACTAGAGACATTTATATCTAAATGGATGTACCTTGTGGACATACTCATAAATGAAATAAGACATGGATGTATAAGTATCATATCATTTCTATTAAAAAAAAAACTGAAGATGTAGGGACCGTGGAGTTAGCTCTGTGGTTCTGGCACCTGTTTTGCAAGCGCAAGAACCCAGGTTCAATTCCCCAGTAACCACATACCATACTAGGCGTGGAGACTCACCCCAGCAGCAATCAGTACCGCATACCACAGTGCCGGGCGTGGTGGCTCACGCCTGTCATCCCAGCACTCGGGAGGCAGAGGCAGGAGGATTGCTGTGATGTGAGTTTGACGCTGAGCTCAGGGCCAGCCTGAACTACAAAGTGAGACCCTGTCTCCAAAAAATGTAAAAAAAAATTTTTTTTTTAAACCTGAAGCTGTAAATGAGATCCAAAATATATGATAGGTATTATGAAATAAAAAGAAAATGTTGAAAGGAAAAGGGGAACTGGGGATGGGCACAGGAAAGCAAAGAAGGAAAACAAAAAATTTCATGTTAAATAGGAAAAAATGAAAGTAAATTTTATGTATATAAGGGGGTTTGGAGTAAGAGGAAAGGGAAAAAATAAGAAAATAAATATTATGTACAGGTACAAATTCCCAATGAGGAATGTGGTCATAATGTGTTCCTAAAATGTACTAATAAACTCAATTTATTAAAAAATACAAAAAACAATCAAAAAGAAAAAGATTAAAATAAAAAGTACTGGGAGAAATAATTAAGAATAGAAAAAATTAAAAAGAAACAGAAAACAAAAGGAAAAAGCCAAAAGAAAATTCTACAAATCCTAATAAGTCAGTGAAGATAAAGAAGAAAGGGAAAAAAATAGCTCCCTCTGACAATTTCTCTGTCATTTTGCATGAGTGGTTTTATTCTGGGTTACATATCCCTGATTTTCTTCACCTGGCCTTAAGGCCATGGATTTTAAGGTGTCTCTATATTGCAGAGGCTCCTTGGTTTACCTAGGCCATGGCAATGTCCATGTCAAAATGTGTCCTCACTCCTGAGGGTAGGAAATTAGAACCTAGATCTGTGCCATATGCAATCAGTAGGGTGAGGGATGAAATAATCAATGACCATACTGTGAAACCCAGGGCAACGCTAGCCTAGTCTGTCCTCTGACTATCATAGGTGGGACCAGTGTCCTCAGAGAGTCTTTCTTTCCCACTGCCTGTCCACAGCTGTCTCCTACGTCTGTCTCTCATCAAATCCCTATGTGTGGGTAACACTGCCAATACTGAGCACCCTGAAGTGAAGCTTCACAGCAGTTCTGAGTTCCTGATTGAAACATTCAACCCTTTTCCCAGGATGGTATCAAATACCATACACTCTCCAATGATGTGGTAGGTACCTGTAATTTGGTCACTCTCCTGTTGCCTGCAGCATGGAAGAATTCACAAACCAAAACCATGTGACCCCCCTGCTGCCCAGTCTACATCCATTGCTCCCTGGAATCCCCTGGAGGCACCAACACTTACTTTGCTTAGGCAGAGAGAGGCCAGGGAGAAAGTCCAGACTCTTTTGTTACCTTCTCTGTGTTGTGGTCTATCTCTTCAACTTTTCTTCTTTTTTTTTTTTCTTTTCTTTCTGAGACAGGGTCTCGCTTTGTAGTTCAGGCTGGCCATGCGCTCAGCCTCAAACTCACATCCCAGCAATCCTCCTGCCTCTGCCTCCCGAGTGCTAGGATGACAGGCGTGAGCCACCATGGCCAGTACTGTGGTATGTGGTACTGATTGCTGCTAGGCATGAATCGCCATGCCCAGTATTGTATGTGGTTACTGGGGGATCGAACTCGGGCCCTTGCACTTGCAAGACAGGTGCTGGAACCACTGAGCTAAATCCCTGGCCCTTTTCTGTAACTTTTAATTTTCCTGTCATTTCCCTTCCAATTCTTGATGATCTACTTCACCTTTTTCCTTCTCCAATTTATCATTTTCCAATGTCAAGATTCACAATCTCAAAGAGACTGTATCACTGCCACTTACTACTCTGCTGTTTTCTTTCTCTATTTCTTTTTCTTTCTTTCTTTCTTTCTTTTTTTGAGACAGTGTCTCACTTTGTAGTTCAGGCTGGTCCTGAGTTCACTATGTAGCCCATGCCAGCCTCGAACTCACAGCAATCTTTCTGCCTCTGCCTCCTGGGATTACAGATGTGAGCCACCATGCCCAGCATTGTGGTATGTGGTGCCTATGATCAAACTAGGCACTTTGTGCTTGCCAAGCAGATGCCACTGGAACCACTGAGCTAAATCCTTGGCCCTGTTTTCTTTTCTTTTTCTTTTTTAAAATGTTGATATTTCTAAATTTGTATGTTTCATTTGTAAACATAGATATTAACCATGCTAAAAAGTAGAAATTAAGTTTAATAGGTGGAATTTAGTAAATTTACTGGCTGTGGTCTAAGAAAATAGATTTTAGAGCTCTTATCATGAAAAGTGTAACTATTTTATTCATAAATATTTGAATTTGCTTGATTGTAGCAATTATTTTACTATTAATTTTCATATACATGGATACATAGAATATATATATCACATTATAAAGATTGAATATAGTCACTTATTTTTAATTTAATTTAAAAGAATAAAGGCATACTTAAAAATAAATGAGTAGATAAATAAAATTAAATGAAGTAGAAGTCTTTATAGTTGTTATACATTGCACTGAGATGTTCCCCCGAAGCCTTATGTACTCACAGGTGGGTTTTTCAGAGGTAACAAACTGTAGGGTGTGTGATGCTGAGGTTAATGGTTCAGGATTACTAAATTAGTCCACTGGTTGGTTAAGTCGAGTTCTGAGTATGGATAATGGGGAGGCCCACAATGAGTGTGGGTGGAAACATCCAAAAGGCCAGTGGCCTAAAAGAGGTAAAAGAGAGAGGCTTCTGCTTCACTTATGATGCTAGTACTGTTAAGATGCTGCTGCTCTTGCTGCTTGCTGCTTTCTGCCAGCTCTGCTCTGCAATGGACAGTTTCTCCTCTGTGATGCCCATTTGTCATATCAACTTGCCCTAGCTCACTATGGACCAAAGTCTCTACAAAGTGTGTACTAAATGAACCTTTCCTCCTTTAACTAATGTAGGCCAGGAACTTTGTTTCAGCAAGAAGAAAATTAACTGAAACAGATTTTGTTACCAGGAATGAAATCGTTGCTGTGAGTGTACCTGACCACGTGGTTTAAGAGACTTTCCTTTTGACTTTTGTTTGTTTGTTTGTTTCAGATGGGCTCACACTATGCAGTTCAGGCTGAACTTCAACTCACACCAATCCTCCTGCCTCAGCCTCCCAAGTGCTGAGATTATAGACTTTTGCCACCAAGTCTCATCTA
Organism: Petromus typicus; assembly: GCA_004026965.1. NCBI lineage: Eukaryota > Metazoa > Chordata > Mammalia > Rodentia > Petromuridae > Petromus > Petromus typicus. Next base: position 9,494 of record PVIR01010678.1, on the reverse strand, counting down.
CACCATGTGGGTACAGGACAAGAGTCTTTGGAACTGCAGCAGGAAAAGTCTACGAAGGTTTGGAAAGCTGGCTGAAGAAGCAACCCTAGAATAATCTGTACTTTATGGGAGATTCTCATCATAGGTCAGAAGAAAAGAATGCTGATAGAAATGTCATCATTCTGATCAGCTGATAGAAATGTCATTTAATACAAAGCTTGGGAGATTTCTGCTGGGAAGGAGACTGCTTTGGCTGTTGGAGTTCAGATCATTGGTGTTACACTTTGACAGAAAATTGGTCTCATTTTGGTCATGTCCAGAGACTTTCCCTCAGACTGAGACCAAAAGCAATGGACTAAGTAAACTTGTGGAAAAAATTTCAAACAGTCTAAAGTTGATGTGGCAGAATGGCTACTGTTGGGCCTTTTTAGCTTGATTTATATTGAGAATCAAAGCAAAAAAGCTGAGCAGAATGGTGTAACATGTTGTGAGTTGGACAATAAAAGAAGCTTCAGTAGAGTTGCAGGATGCAAAAATGGATCAGAGGAGAACTTGGCCGCTGAAAAGGAAGAGGACAATTGAGGGTCTGAGGACATCACAAGACAAAACAAGACCCCATGCTTTGTAGCCTCAAAATTGCAAAGGTGAAAGAATTTGCTTTAGAAGAGAGCCCTAGAGCATCATGTTCTTTTTTGTGGAATTTTTATTTTTTTGTACTGGGGATTGAATTCAGGAGCTTTAATTTGTGAGGCAGGTGCCAGAACCACTGAGCCAAATTCTCAGCTTTGGTGGAATTTTTTGTGCCTCCTATGTATTGGATCATGTCACCTCTAAATCATGATAATTTCATTCATTTTTTTCCTATACATATCTTCTTTATTTATTTTCCTTTCTTCATTTTACATGTTAACGTTTCAAGAACTATTTTTAACAAGAGTGATGATACTTGATATCCTGGTCTTGTTCTTGGCTTTAAAGGGAGAGCTTTAAGTTTTTCTTCATAGTATAATGAAACTAGACATCAGTGTCAAAATCAAACACAGAATTTATGAAAATTAAACAATAAGTAATCAATGGGCCATAGAGGAAATCAAGGAAAAAATAAGACCGTTCCTAAAACTGAACAATAACGCCAGTCCAACATACCAGATGAAATTAAAGTAATCCTAAAACAGAAGTATATGCATATGAATGCCATATCACAAAAACAGAACACACCTAAATAAATAACCTAGAAACCCACTGCCAGGGCCTGGAAAAACAAGAACAACTGAAACCCAAAGAATTATGATAGTCAGAGCAGAAATCAATAAAATTGAATACCAAACAAAACAAAACAAAAAATGAATTAATGAATCCGAGTTGGTTCTTTGAAAAATTAAACAAAATAGCAAAAACCCTTAGCCAATCTAAACAAAAACATAAAAAGGAAACACACAAATAAATCTAATTACAAGTGAAAAAGATGAAATCACAATGAACACTGCCAAAAAAATTTTTTTTAATCTTCATTAAAAACTACTTCAAAAACTGTGTGCAGATAAATTGGAGAATTCAGAAGAAATGGATGGATTCCTAAATACATATGAATTACCAAAATTGGTCCAGGAAGATTTAGACACCCTGCATAATTCAATAACAAGCAATGAAATTGAAGCAGAAAAAAAAACCCTCAGCAGGATGTGAGGGCGATCTGGCTGCGACATCTGTCACCCCATGGATTGCCAGGGTTGATTCGGCTGATCTGGCTGGCTAGGCTGGTGTCCCCTTCCTCCCTCACCTCTCCATGTGCATCCCTCCCGGAAGCTGTGCGCTCGGTCATAGAGGACAACCACCCCCGATAGAGGAGGACCGTTTCCTCGGTCAAGGGCATATGAGTAGCTGCGCTTCCCTGCTAGAACCTCCAAACAAGCTCTCAAAAAAACCCTCAGCATCTTCACCAGTCTTCCTTTGCAATAGCTGATGTCGTACCTCTGCCAGTAGTGTAAGAGATGACCAAGACATCTGCTGGTTAGAGATACTTCTTAAATTACCTAGATCAGACAGTAGCATGGCAGGACCCAAGGAAGGCCATGCTCTCTCAGATGAATGTTACAGACCCTAACAGTCCACCAGTGCAGCAGAATTTGATGAACTCAGTGTCAGGTCCACTTCCTGATGGATGGAACAAGCCATAACTCAAGATAGAGAAATTTACTATATAAACCATAAGGACAAGACCACCTCTTGGCTAGACCCACGACTTGGCCCTCATTTTGCCATGAACTGGAAGATCTTTCAAAGTGCTTCAGTAAAACAGCCACTGTCCTTGGCTCCCCTGAGCCCACAGGGAGATGTTATGGGTGGTAGCAGCTACAACCAACAGCAACAGATGTGTCTCCGACAACTGCAGATGGAGAAGGAAAGACTTCAGTTGAAACAGCAAGAGCTGCTTGGGCAGGCAATGTGGAATATCAATCCCAGCACAGGAAATTCTCCCAAATGTCAGGAAATAGCTCTCTGTAGGCAGTTGCCAACACTGGAGCAGGATGCAGGGACTCAAAATCCAGTGTATTCTCCTAGCAGGTCTCAGGAATTATGAACAATGGCAGCCAATAGTTCAGATCCCTTTCTTTGTGGGAGTTGTTGTTGTTGTTGTTGTTTGTTGTTGTTGTCACTTTGTAGTTCAGGCTGGTCCTGAGCTCACTATGTAGCCCAGCCAATCCTCCTTCCTCTGTCTCCCGAGTGCTGGGATTACAGGCGTGAGCTGCACACACCCTGCTCAAATGCCTTTCTTAACATGGCAGCTCTCACTCTCAAGATGCAAGTACAGACAGTGGGCTAAGCATGAGCAGCTGCAGTGTCCCTCAGACTCTAGACGACTTTCTAAACAGCGTTGATGAACTGGATACTGGTGGTGCTATCAGCCAAGACAGCTTACCTCACACCAGAATCTTTCCCAGACTACCTTGATGCCATTCTTGGAACAAATGTGGCTCTTGGAGCACTGGAAGGGGACAGAATGAACATAGAAGGAGAGGAGCCGATGCCTAGTCTGCAGGAAGCTTTGAGTTCTGACATCCTTAATGACATGGAGTTTTGACTGCCACCAAGCTAGATAAAGAATGCTTTCTTACATGGTTACAGAGCCCTCAGGTAGACTGAATTCTAAACCTGTGAAGGGTATAAGGAGATAAAACATGTGTATCTGAAATTTCCAAATAAGCCCGTTAAGTTTTTCTGGCTAAAACAGAAAAAGATGAACAAACGTCCAGCAAGATTCTTTCATCCATTATTTTGCTCTTCCTGGTCCATTGCTGCTGTTAACATATTACTGACCTCTGTCACAGTTGGCGCTAAAGAATCAGAAAAAGATTTTTTTGTTTCTTTTGCTACTATAATTACTGTTTGTTGGGAGGCTAAGGGAAATCAGCCTGTTTGATGATAGATGTCATTCCTTTTGTCCAGTAAGATATTCACTGATCACTGTTATTATTTAGACTTGGAAGTCAAACGCTTCACGTCACAGCATTTAGTTTGTTCAAGTAGTTGTTTCTTCAGCTGCCTTCGGCCAGTGGCAAAACATGTCTTACTGGTCTGACAAGCCAAAAATGTTGTACCTGATATTAAGCACTTAGTGCTGATTTGAAAAGATAACTGAAACCAAGGCCAATGACTGTTTTACTTTCAGTGTTCATTTTTTCCCCTCTAGTGCTATCATTAGTCACATAGTGACCTTGATTTTATTTTAGGAGCTTATAAGGCATGAGTCAATTTTCAGAGAAATACGTTGCCACATACTCTAGTATAGGTTTGGATGGATGTTTTGGTGGACGTTTTATCTTTCATTATTTACTTTTTTGTTGTTGTTTTTATTTTGTTTTTGTTTTTTGTTTTTTGGCTGGTTGGAGTTATTTTTCTTTGTTGTTTTTTTAATTGTTTGGAGATTTTAAATTTATTTTTATTTTTTATTTTTTGGCTGGTTGGGTTTTTTGTATTGTTTTGTTTTTCAGAACCTATGTAAATTACTATACTAGTGAATCTATTTATAGTTGTAGTTTGGGAAGGTTATTGTGATTCATTGGTAAAATCTATATTTCCTGGGTTTTATCACCTTATTTAAATATTATCTGTTTTTTCTATATATTCACACACATGCTTACAATGTTTATAATGATGTGATATCAAAATGTCTTTTTGTAAGCTTTCCTACTTTGCAATTTATTTTTTTAATTGGTAGCTTTGAATGTATGCATTTAGAATACATGGGTAGTACGTTATATTTCACAGAGTTTAATTCTAGTTGGGGAAATCTACACATGTTTGTGGTAGTTTAGTATTCTGAAAAGGATATTGCTGTGGAAAATATACAGAGGAGTACTCTATACCTTCTGAACACATGATAAGTATTATCTGATGAATTGAAAAGGAGCAAATAAGAAGTGGCTTAATCACCTTCTTGGACTAGTCTGAGTCTTGATGGGAAAGTATTGAGTAGGCTCATAATGTACATGACAGAAGTAAGCTTTATAGTGAGTGGCTAACCTTCCATTAGCTTTGGAAGTTTACTTTCACCGTAGTTTTGGAAGGAAATTCTAGAACATTAGATCTCATTTATAACGAACACAATAAATACTAACAACTTGAAGTAAGATTTCATAAGACTTGCTCCTACTTTTGTATGCTGAAAACTGATCCCGGATAGTGTGGGAAATACTTAAGGTCATGAATTAGCTGGTGAAGCAATAAGATTAATAAATGTATATCAGTAGCTGAATTGAGTAAAGAAATAGAGATAATCATGGTTATACCTTTATTTTCACAGAAAAAGATATAACTAGAGTATGTTTCTACAGAAAGAACAATAGCTTCTAAAGAACAGTTCTGAAGAGGAACAAAGTGAGTATGAATTAAGCTATGAAGTAGTAGTTGATTGTGATTAACCAGTGAGCCCCTCTATGATTTAAGGATCTTTAAGTGCTTTTAAAATAAGCATTTATTTTCAAGGGTTTATAACAGACAGATTTCCTTCTCATGGATAAGTTTCTATGAAAGACCTCAACTTGGGAAGACAGGGGTCTTTTTGTTTTTGTTTTTGTTTTTGTTTTTTGTTTTCCAGTTACAAAGTCTTAAGCATTTTGACCCTTCAACTTGGAGGAATACAAAAGTAGAAGTAAAATTTGTAATTTTAAAGACTTTCAGTGTTTAAAAATAACGTAATCACTGTATTGTATATAATGATTCATAGGTTGGTCATTCATCGTAATTAACTCTACAGAATTTAATTTTAAAACAGCAAAAAGATTCAATCTTGAATCAAGTCTGAGGGGACATGGCCACTGTGCAGATGCACTGAGTTTTAGAACAACAATGAAATTCCACCTAGAATACAAACTTGAACATATGGATGATGCAAAATGTTGTGGTGACTGTTAAGGTTCAAAAGATCAAAGCTACTTAGGAGGAGTACCTACAATTTGCCAGTAAGATGCAGGTTAATATTATATTATATATGTAGTAGGTTAAGGTTAGCAGCAGGGTGCAAAGGTGAGTGTACATTCTACAGAGTTAGTGGGACAGAAAACTGCTTGATAGAAAACTTTATAAACTTCTTTCTCTTTAATAAAGACTTGTCTTGCATCTTGCTGTCATGAATGGCAGTTGTTCCTAAAATTTCAATCACTTACCTACACCCACAAAACAAGAACATATAGTCTTCATTTCCCCTGGACTTTAATTCGCTCAATTATACCTCAGTGTTGTAGCAACACTGTGTACCTGACACAGTGCTTTGATCTTATCATACCCTTTGTACTGTCCTGAAGGAGATCTAAGAGTCCTTTCTCCTTCTGAGTTTCAATCGCAGACTTAATGTGGTCTTTCTGGCTTTGTGTCCTTTTTCCTAACGTAAAAGTTTTTTAATGTTTCTTGGCTGTATTGGGTAGCACGGAGATAAGATTTTAACTGGTTATTCTTGAACTGATTTTTACAATAAACTAATTTTATAATGTTTAAATTTATCAGCTTTTTATATTTGTGTCCTTTCCAGTTAAGGCTTCTTAGATCTAGTTATGATTAATAGAACACATTGCTTTGAAGTCTCATATCTATTCTGTAATAACTATTCTGTCATAACCATTTTCTAAACATACTGTTTTAACAGAAAAAACATAAAGTGACTGTGATACAAATAATGTTGCTGTTTTAAATACTCGTATTAAATGCACTAAATAGATGCATTATCTTGGAGCATAACAGACTGAAAAATAGCAGTAACTGTGTAAGCCAGAATTCATACCAATTAGTTTTGAAACTCAAAACAATGCAAAAATGAGGTAATCTCCAGCCATTAACAATTTCATAACTTTGTATATCTGAGAAATGAGTGCTCGGGTGAATTTTATCTTTGCAAGCATATTTCTTATAAGAATTATGGGTGTGCTAATCATAACAATTATTTCCTATATCTTGAAAAAGTATTCCCTACAATTTAAAAGTTTTATATTAGAGCTTTCTTTAATGCACACTTTATTAAAATATAGTACCAATGTTACTTTTTTGTTTCAAATGTAAGAGCATGCTCATGTTAAGTACTTACATAAGTTGTTGCATTATTTTTTTTCTTATGTAATATATTTTTGTTTGTTTGGGTGGTTCAAATATATTCTTTTCTTAAACTCTTTTAAAAAATGGAAGAAATACTACCAAAGTCATTCCTAGAAGTTACCCTTACTCTGATTCCAAAACAAGCCAAGGATCCATCCAGAAAAGAGAGCAATTTTTATAATGCATATAGATACAAAAATCCTCAACAATTTACTGGAAAAAAGAGTAGAACATATCGTGTGTGCGTGTGATGATCAAGTAAGATTCAACATATACAGATCAAGAAATGTAACATATAATATAATATAAATAGAAGCAAGAGAAAAAATCACATGATAATCTGAATAGGAGCCTTTGACAAAATTCAACATACTACCATGATTAAAAATACTGAAGAAAATAGATATATTTAAAAAGACACAATCTGGTAGAAGCCATTTATAACAAACCTACTGCCAACATTACATTAAATAAGGAAAAACAATATTTTCAGTTTTAAATCAGGAACAAGATAAAGATATCATCTGTCACAACTGTTGTTCAACATAGTACTTGAAGCATTTGCAAAGGCAATTAAACAACAAAAAAAGAAATGGATATGTATTTATTGTGTAAATACTTTGAAAATTATGATGCACACTATAATAATTGTTGTTATTTGCTTATTATTTGATTATGAAAATTTGTTTTCTTTTCATAACAAAAATTTTTAAAAGAAACAAAATAACAACCCTAATATTTACATCATATCTCTATAAAAATATGTGTTCAGGAGCTAAAAAGGGATGGACTATGTATAGCAAAGCAAGAATTCAGATTATTGGAATAGGACAAAATGAGAATCAAGATGTGTCATGCACAGCTACAAATTCTCAGTGATATATATATATATTATATATATAATTTTATATATATAATTAATATTTTAAAAAGAATTCAGATTATCATTACTTGCAGATAATTTTATCCTACACAAAGAGGTTCCCAAAACCTCACTAAAAGATTCCTTAGAATTAACAACCAAATTCAGTAATGCAGCAGGATTCAGATTCAACACAAAAAAATCAATAGCACTCCTGTACACTAATATTGAGGGCTCTTAGTGAAAATTTAGGAAAACAGTACCATCCACAATATTATCAAGAAAAGTTAAATACTTAAAAATTAACCTGTCTAAGGAAGTGAAAGACCTCTACAATGAAAACTACAGTACTCTGAAAAAAGAGATGGCAGAAAATGGAAAGCTATCCCTTTACTGAGTAGGCAGAATGAATATAGTCTAAATGGCTATAATACCCAAATTGATATGCAGATAATATTATCCCAATCAAAATTCCAATAGCATTATTCACAGAGCTATAGAAATCAATTCTACAATTAATATGGAACTGGAAGAGACTCAGAATAGCAAAAGCACTCACTCCTGGTAAAATGAGCAAACCAGGAACATTCACAATCCTAGATTTGAAGTTACATCACAAAGATACTGTGATTTAAAAAAAAAAAACATAATACTGCCATAAAAACAGACATAAATGAAGGTAAAGGAAATAAGAATAGGGAATGTAGGAAAAATTCCGAGTATACTCAGCTATCTGATCCTTGACAAAAGGACCAGAAATACACTGGAGCAAAGATGGCCTCCCTAATGAATGATGTTTGGGAAATTGGCTGTGTATATGCAGAAAAGTGAATTTAGATTCATATCTCTCACCAAGTACTAAATGAAAATCAAAATGGGTCAAAGAATTAAATGTTAAAAAGAAATATTTAACCTGCTTGAAACATGATAAGTAAAAACTCTTGAGGTCATTTGGGTAGACAAGGTCTTTCTGAACAGAACCTGGAAATACTCCTCAAAATGAACAAATTGAATCATAATAAGTTAAAAAGCTTCTGCACAACAAAAGAAACAACAGAAAAGAAAGTCTATGGAACAGAGAAAATACTTTTGCCATCAATCCCTTAATCAGATGACTCATATCTATAATATATGAAGAAATCAGTAAATGTAAACATCCCCAACTGAAAGACCCAGTGAAAAATTGGGAACAGAAATGAATAAACACTTCACAGAAGTAGTACAAATGAGCAATAAATACATGAAGAAATGCTCAACATCATTGGCTGTTAGAGAACTGAATGATTCAAACAACAGAGATTTCATCTTACTCCAGAGAAAATTACCATCATCAAGAAATCAAGTAACAATTCCTGATGAGGCTGTGGGCAAAAGAACTCTTCTACACTATCGGTAAGAAAGTAAATTAGAACAACTACTATGGAAGTCAGTACAGAGGTTCCTCAAAAAAATAAAACTAGACATTCCAATTGACCCAGCTGTACCCCATCTAGATATCTTTCTGAAAGAGTTAAAAATATTATATTACAGAGATACATGCATTTGCACATTTATAGCATCACAATTCATAATAGCTAAATCTTGGAAGTGACCCATATGTTCATTAACAGAAGAAGGGATAAAGAAATATAGTATTTACTCACCGTGGAGTACTATGCTTCCCTCAAAGATACACTTAAGTAATTTGTAGGAAAATTGATACATCTTGAGACCATATTGTTAAGAGAAATAAATCAGACATACTTAAATATCACAGTAACTTTTATATAAAAAGCCCATGGTTGAATAAAGAACAAATAAAATATAGATAATAGGAGGTAGGGAAATAGATTATCCTCAGAGGGAAAAGGATCAAGAGATAGGTGAATACAGGGGCCGGGGAGTTAGCTCAGTGGTTCCGGCGCCTGTCTCGCAAGCGCAAGGACCCGGGTTCGATTTCCCGGTAACCACATAACAATACTGGGTGTGGAGACCCACACCCAGCAGCAACCAGTACCACATACCACAGTGCCGGGCGTGGTGGCTCACGCCTGTAATCCCAGCACTCGGGAGGCAGAGGCAGGAGGAT
>PVIR01010677.1:0-49283 GCA_004026965.1 Petromus typicus | reverse complement strand
GGGATTTAGCTCAGTGGTTCCAGAGTTCAATCCCCAGTAACCACATGCAACAGTGCTGGGCATGGTGACTTAAGCCTAACAGTAATCAGTACCACAAACCACAGTGCTGGGCATGGTGGCTCACAACTGTAATCCCAGCACTCCAGAGGTAGAGGCAAGAGGACTGCTGTGAGATTGAGGCTGGCCTGGACTACATGGTGAGACCTTGTCTCAAAAAAAAAAATGTAGTTTGTAAAATTGGTAATTTCTTGTAGAGTATGACAGAGCTTAGAAGTCATCATTATCAAAGAACAAGTAAAAAGCTTAACCAACTGAAATTTCTTCCTGAAAAAGAAATAGGACTACCAGACAAAGTGCTATCTCAAAACTTGGACAGACAGGCTAGGGATTTAATTCAGTGATTCCAGTGTCTGCCTTGTAAGAGTAAGGTCCTGAGTTTCAATCCTGGTATCCACATATCATAGTTCTGGGCATGATGACTATTTCTGTAATCCCAGCACTTGGGAGGCAGAGGCAGGATGATTTCTGTGCATTGAAGGCTTTCCTGGGCTACATAGTGTGCTCAGGGCCAACCTAAATTACAAAAATAAGTGAGACCCCATTTCAAAAAAAAACCATAGGAAGAGATAAACAGGTTGAAATAGACAATCAAAATTATTGGTGCAGAAACCCAGAAAAAGTCACTTCCATGGGGGACCAGCATCAGAGCAGGAAATTGTGAACTACAATTGACAAATTGATGGAGGTCTAGAACAGACAAGTCTGAGAGAGAAAATCTCCAGGGAGATGAGGTCATTGGGGATGTCTGCACTTGAGTGTGTTTTACTATGTAGAGTTCTGTTAAGGTCACACAATGAGTACTGAATAAAAAGTCTCCTCATGTTTCCAGCAGGGGGAGGGAGAAGACACTAGTTTTAAATATTGCAGAGCTTTCCATTCTTCTTTACAAGTTGTTTTTGAGAGCTTCACCTTTTAGGGTTTTTAGTCAAAAACTAACCCATTGAAGGAAGAAAGAACTTTTACTTCCTGACCATTCTGTAAAATCTAAAGGAATGAAGTCAAAATGAAAAGCATTTATGTTGATTTCATATCCCAAGAACTTGAGCTCGATGGAAGACTATGCTTAGTCATAGAACTATGGAATTCTTCCATTACCCCCAACCTTATCACTATACATATTTCTAACAAGCTGTTTACCACTGCCTATTTTACCTGGTACATCATGATTGCCTTTTAAAAACAACAAATTATGGGTCGGGGAGTTAGCTCAGTGGTTCTGGTGCCTGTCTTGCAAGCGCAAGGGCCCGGGTTCGATCCCCTGGTAACCACATACCACACTGGGCATGGAAACTCACGCCCAGCAGCAACCAGTACCACATACCACAGTGCCGGGCATGGTGGCTCACGCCTGTAATCCCAGCACTCAGGAGGCAGAGGCAGGAGGATTGCTGTGATGTGAGTTTGAGGCTGAGCTCAGGGCCAGCCTGAACCACAAAGCGAGACCCTGTCTCAAAAAACCTAAAATAAAAATAAAAATAAAATAAAATAAAATAAATAAAAACAACAAATTACAAGATATACAAAAATTGCAAAAATTACAACCTGAAGAGATGCAGCAAGATTAAGAATGGTGGTAATATGCAACAGTTATTGGGCCATAAGTTTAAAAGTAATTTTAGCCAATATGCTAAGGGCTATAATGGAGAAAAACAAACTATATATAAGAACTGATAGGTGGAGTAAAGAAGGGGAATTTCTCAGGAAGAATCAAAAAGAAATGTAAGAGTCTAATAATACTATAAATATAAATGAAGAATAATTTTCACAGCTTCTTAAATAATTTAACATGGCTGAAGAAAGAATCTCTGCAATTGAGGATATGTCAGTGGAACTCCCAAAGCTTAAAACAAAAATGAATGAATAAAGATTGAAAAATACTGGAAGAGAGTACACAAAAGTTATGGAACTACTATAAAATATGTGAAATTTGTAAAAAATAAAGAGAAAGGAGCAAAAGAAACACTTGAAGAAATGAGTACTGACAATTTCACAAAATTACTATCAGACATCAAAAGGTAGGTCTTCCTGGCTTGCAAGTGGAGAGTCCCTAGGACTAATAATAATAATAATAATAATAGAAAGCTCAAAATTCCCAGCCAAATGAATTTTCAAGTCTCAACAGCTGGGTAAGTCATTTAAACCGTGGAAAGTCAAAAGTAAAGAAAAAACTTGAATGACTCTAGGGAAAATAAAATATTTAATTTATAGAGGAATAAAGATAACAATTACACTACTCTTTCCCCTGCAAAGACAGGGAGAGGGAAAGATTAGCAATATTGACAGAATGAAGTTTACTAATCAATAATTCTGTAAAACAAGAAGGGAAAATAAAGGCTTTCTCAGATAAACAAAACTTGAGGGAATTTGTTCCCAATAAACTTCCCTTCCAAAAACAGTCATTAAAAGATCTTCAGAGATTAGGAAAATCATATGAATTCGACACTTAGTTCTACCTAAAGAAAAGAAATGCAGTTAACAAGAAATAAATAAAAATGTCCTATTATCTTTTTCTTGACTGACCCAACTTGTTTGTTAAAAATAAGAGCATGTTAAGTGAAAAGTGAATCAGACACACAAGCTTAAATGTTCCATGCTTTCTCTTTATACACCAACCCTAAAATATAAAAGATAGATAATAGGAAACAAGGAGATCAACCTATTGCAAATGGGAAGGAAACCAAGGATGTGGGAGGAGGGGGAAAGAATGTAAAAATAATTCAGATGTGTTAAGAACATGTACTAATATCAAATGAGGAATGCAATCATTACATGCTTCAAGTATATACTAATAACAAAACTTGGAAAAAAATAACAATGGTATGCTCAGTCTGTCCACCTGTTTATAATTGTATGTATACTTATATGCTTATCTATGTCTGAAATGAATATAAGCAATTATAAAAGAGAAAGGAGAAAGGAAGTAGCAAAAATTTGTTAAAAGATATTGCTTTACTAGTGATCTTTTCACTAATATTATATTGACATCCTATATCACTTTATGAAATGACAGTCTTTCTAGTATAACTCTCACTTCTTTTCAACCTTCGTCAGCCACACCTTTCATGTGTATTTCTAACAATTGTCTCTATGATAGCATAGGTAGTTGCTACTTCAGCACCCTATTTATGGCACCAAAATATGTCAGTTTCCCAGATTGTCATTAAAAATTACCGCAAACCTAGTGATTAAAACAATGCATATTTATCTCTTAAAGTTGTGGGAGTCAGAAGACCAAAATCATTTTCTTTGGGCTAAGGTGAATGTGTCATCGGGCTCTGGGTGACACTGTTTTTGGCTTTTCCCATCTCTTAAGGCAATGATGATGAACTGTTTAGAGAGGGAGGGTCAAAATGCAACCCTAACCTGTAATGTATTTATTCCTAAGTGCCAACACTACAATTAAACCTGAGTTCTGAGAGTTTAGTTTAGAAAAAACAACTCATACATTAACATCGCTTGTCTTAAAATAAAAACACAATAGCAAAGCTTTCGATGATACATACAGCTTTTTACTGAAAGATGAAAGTTTGCATTTGATGAACTTTTGCACAATTTGTCAGGTTTTGCCTGGGACAACATGACTCTCTTGCTGGCAGAGAGGGCTGTGAGTGCCCGCTGTGATCAAGTACCATGTGTTTGCCACCACTATTCTAAGGCCATAGCATCCCTTGCCCGTGGCTGCCTCTTTCTACTCTCCGCTTCCACTGTCACATTTGTGTCTAGTTGGTAAGTCAGTCATATGTTAGTGTAAATGTTTTTGTACTGTTCTCTGCTGTGGAACATGAGCAAAGCCAGTCATTGTTGCTTGAAAACCTTGGAGAAAACAGAAAGAAGGAAAGAACAAACTTGAAATTCTTTTCCTTGTATTCTAGTGATTATCCTATTCTTGAAGTTTTGACCCTGAAAGAAATATCTTAAGGAAGTCACAGCTCCAATACAAATTGAAATCATCAAGAATAGTCATCTTTGTCTTAATCTTATTTACTACCCATAAATGTTTAACAATTCAGAAAAAACCTTTTAGTGTCTTGTCAATTTAAACATTTTAAGCCTGTAAATTACGTAAAACTCTTTCCTCTATGAATTGAGATGGTTTGGCTTTTCATTTAAATACTGTGATCTTAACAATATGTCATTATAACATGGTGGGGAACAAGCATTGGAAAAGAAGAGGGAAAACTGAAGATTATCGGAAAACTATGACACAGACACAGGAGTATGATTAAACTCATCAATGGTGAAAGTGTGGAATTTTTCTTCACAATAAGACCTGATAACTGTAATAAACTTCATGTAAGCCTCATGTTACCTACCATGGATAAATTTTCAGTATTTCTCAATAATGAATAGAGATCCATGCAGAACATCAATAAGGAAACAGTTAGATTGGGGAATACACAGGCAGAGGTCAAATAGACCTAGTGGCCATATCCAGAACACTCTACCCAGTAGCAACAACAGACATTCTTCTCAAGCTCACGCAGAACCCTTACTAGGAGAGATCACATTTTGAGTCATAAAATAATTCTTAACAAATTTAAGATTGAAATCAAACCTAGTAACTTTTCACACTACAGTGGAACGTAAGAAGAAATCAAAAATAGAAAGAAAACAAAAATTCACCAACACTCAGAAATTAATCAACACTTTTTAACAACCTTTAGGTTAAAGAAGAAATCAAGAGATTATTTTAAAATGCCTGAGGTAAATAAAAAGCTACATTTTAACTTATAGGATACACCAAAAGTTTTACTGAATTTATGACATTAAATATTAATACGTACAATGAATAAGATCTTTATTAAGCAAATTAATTCTACATTCAAGAATTTAAATGGATAGGTTAGAAATAGGGGAATTTTAGTATATGATATAGAAATAAAAAATAATTGATAATTCTATTGTGAACAATCAGAGTAATAAATTAGAAAACTTTAAATAAGTGAAAAAATTATTTCAAAATGTATAAATTGCTCAGCCTGAAGCAAGAAGAAATAGAAATATTGACAAGATCCATCACAAACAAGATTGAATTTGTTACCAGAAATATTAAAGCAAAGAAAGGCCCAGGGCTGTTAGTTTCATAGGTAAATTATTCCAAATATGCCAAAAAGATTACTTTTTTAAAACTCTTCTGAAAGAATAGAACATTCTCAAATTTATTCTACCTATTCAGCATCACCCTGATTCCAAAGCTAGAGAAAATACAAAAAAAGAAAACTACAAACCAATATTCTTGACAAAGCTAGAGGCAACACTCTATTGATCTCCAATTACATTGCATAGCTGGTATTCAAAGCAGTGTGGTGCTGGCACAGAAACTGCCACACAGAGAGAAGGCCAAGAAACCAATCCAGAATTTACAGTCAAAAAAGACTATGGAGAAAGGACAATCTCCTAAATAAACAGGATTGCAGGAACTGGGTATCTATATGTAGTAGAATGAAATCAGAGCCTTCCCACATTCTATAGATGAAAATCAATTTAAGACTTTAACAACTGTATGAAACTACAGAACCTGTAGAAGAAAACACGGAAAGACTGTTTTGCTGTCTGTCTTCACAATAATGTTTGCAGTATGATGCATAAACACGAGCAGTAAGAACAAAAATAGACAAATGGGACATCAAACTAAAAATCTGCACAGCAAAGGAAATAATGAACAGAATGAAAAGGGAACCTATACAATAAGAAAGAAATTCTCAAGGCATATATTTGATAAGGTAGGAAGAACTGATACAGTTCAATAGCAACAAAAATAAACAAAGAAAAACAATGAAATTAAAAGCTAGGCAAAGGACTTAAATGAACACTTCTCAAAACAAGACACTCAGGTGGCCAAAAGGCATAAGCAAAGATATTTTACTTCTCCCATCAGCAAGTTAGTGCACATTTAAGCCAGAATGAGTTATCATTTCAGGTGGCTATCATTAAAAAGACAAAAGATAAGTATTAGCAAGGACATGAAGAGAGGGAACCCTTATACACTGTTGTTGGAAATATAAATTGCTCCACCTATTTTAGGTAATGATGTGAGAGTTGCTCAGAAAATTAAAAATAAAGATACCATGTGATCCAGGAATCCCACTCCTGGTTGGCAGTCAGATTTCAGAATTTAACTTCAGTTCTTGTCAGACCTGGTCCTAGTTGCACTTAGATGTGGAAATGTTTCATCACAGCTATTTGTATCCATTTCAGTCTTGGAAGAATGCAACAGTACAGGAGTTAATAAAAAAGTAAATAATAAATAAAATCAGGCATTTTCAGATCTCATGTTTTCACCAGGATCCCACACTGCATTTCATGTTTAATTAGAATAGACAACACTTTTTAATGTGCTTGATTGCCTTTGAGTGGTGTATGCATGTTTGAGAACAGTATTTTGTGTACAATAAATACAGTTTTATCCATCAAGTAAAGATTAATTTTACATCCAAAAAAGTAAGAAAAGTACCTAATAATATATTGAGTTCACTGGGCTAACCTCGGGCCAACCAGTTGGAGTAGAAATAGTATATGCCATTTCTTTATAACTAACAGTGCTGACCAAGTTCAATGGAAAACATTAGAAGTTTATGTTGCTGTAGTTGTCAGTGCTAAGGATTTTACCCAAGCCTTACACATGGTAGGAAATTTGTCTACCAAAGAAACATACACCTCAGGCCTAGAAATCTTCAAAACTCATTTTCATAGTAATCTATAGTGTGGGTTTACTGATAAAGCTCATCTTGTTTAATTTTCATAAATATCCTGCCATCAAATATGAATTACATTTATTTTTTAGCAATTAGAATTTGGCAGAGTGATCATTTCTAAAGGTAGAAGAGGATTCCTTTACAGTAGGTCTTTTACAGAGTCACTAACTCTCCAGTATGTTATATTGAAAATTAACACCTAGTACAGACAAGTTATGAGGAAAAACACACAAAATATCCTCCATCTGAAGTGAGCATAACCAATACTAGCACGGAAGCCATTCACATGTCCTGGCTGATCCCCCTGCCCAGACTCACTCTTCCCTGCATACCCTATTGTGTCTTGGAGAAGTAAAGACGAAAGCTAATGAGTAACTGATAATTTCATTGTCTCCCTCCTTACCGAAACCTCTGATCTATAGAAGTTATAAACAAAAAAAAGAGAGAGAGAGACTTCTTAGTTTCCCCAGCTATTTCTTATCATGTCAAAATCACATTGCTGTGTAGGAAGAAAATTTCTGTCCTGTGATTTGAGAAGTAACATTGAAACTTTTTAATGCGTAGTTTGATTTGAGCGCCCAGCAGAGAGGCTGGTAAAGAGCCAGCCATCCCTCCCTTGGGGACTGGGTCATGGAGAGGGCAGAGAGGAGCTTCATCTCCTACAGGATGGATGAGTGGTGCGCAGCTCCTTGGGAGGCTTCAGCAATGACCACTTAACTACAGGAAAAAACATTTTCAGTACTTTACCCCAGTGTGGCCCTTTTCGTATAAACATCTTGTGATTTGCTTGAAAACAAAGTATATTTTATTTTTCCGTAAATGCTATAGATCCTCAAGTCTTTTATCTACAATTCTAAAATCTAAAAAGTTGGGGGAAAAAAACTATCTCTGTAACTCATTTGGCTGTAAAACCTGGTTTATCTTGATACTGGAACATTTACAAACTTTATTACTCCTAAGTGAATGGTCATGATTTTCACTGCTGACACATTAATGTGTTTGATTATGGGATTCTGCTCAGGGTTTCCCTTGGGGGTGTTTTGTACTAGAAGATGTACTGTTTTACTTCCCTAAAACTTGAAAAATTTTTTGCATGCAGAAGCATATCTGATCCCAAGGGTTGGATAAAGTGATGTGTACAGATACCATCTGACTTGGTGCTTGCTCTGAGGCAGAGTGGATATTCTACACTGTTGAGTAAATGCACCTGGAGACTTCAAAGGTTTCTTTGTTTTGTTTTTGGATGAAGACAAAATTGGAAAGGGATGGGAAATGACTATCGGCTCACATGGAGTTTTCTAAACTTTTAAAATTGGGGAAAATAATGGGGCTTTATATAATTCCATTGTTTTCACTAACAACAAAAATAGTTTTATTATCACTTATATGCATACCATTTCCAACTCTAGGTTCTAACTAACATGCTAATGCAACATGTAGAATCTCATGGTATGTACATGGAACTCCATTTATGTGGGAGATATTCACAGTCCATGTTAGAAGTTGTTATGGTTTATATCTAGATGTCTTCCCAAAGCTTCATGTACTCAGTCAGGACTGGGGGAGGTGACTAGGTCATGAAGCACTGGTTTATCAATGGATTGGGTCATTGATGAATTTATAGTTAAATGTGCTCCTAGAAGGTGGGACCAGATGGGGGAAGGCAGGTCACTGGGGGCTTGTCCTGGAAAGGTCTATCTCCCTCCCTGCTTCCCACTTTCACCCTCTCCTTCCTGGCTCCCATGAAGTGAGCTGCAACCCTCCACTGGGCTTCCCTGCAGCACTTTTTCTTCTTGGGAGCTGGCCACGAACTGAAACAGGAGCCAAAATACCTATCCTCCTTTAAATTGAGAGTGTCAGATATTTTCCCCCTGTGTAGAAAAAGGGACTGAGACAACAATAAAAGAAGATCAATGTATTTCAGTTTTCTCAGAAATATTTCTTGTGTTCAAAAATATCATGACAATATTTTGTAAGTAGCTAAGTTGACTAAACTGTATTTAAAATGATTAGAAATACAAAAAACATCGGTCTTTAAAGTATAAGGTATTGTCTCAGAGTAATATGAAAGAAATGTTATTAAAGATTAAAGAAGAGGGAAAAATCTCGATATTTTGAACTATAAACATGTAGAATTTTTTTGAGACAATGTCTCAGTTTTTTTGTATTTCAGACTGGTCCTGAACTCAACTTCAAACTCACAGCAATCCTACTGTTTCTGCCTCCCCAGTACTAGGATTACAGGCATGAGCCATCAAGCCCAGCACTGTGGTATGTGGTACTGATTGTTGGTTGGTGTGAGTCACCATGCCCAGCATTATTGCACATAGTTACCAGGGATCGAACCCAGGACCTTGTACTTGCAAGGCAGGTGCCATAGCCACTGAGCTAAATCCCTGGCCCTGAAAATTTCTTTAATGAATTGAATGCACTAGAAACTCATTTTCTTCATTGGCACAATCTCCTCAAATCACATCAGTACAGAAAACATAACAATGTCTAGAATCAGAGGATAACAGGATACCAGGAAAGGCCAGTCCTAAGCAGTACTGTAATGTAAGAATGTTAGAAGTAGAGTTGGAGGGGCAAGATGTCTCCCCTATTGTCAGGAATGTAGAGGGAACACATACAAATGTTAAACACTGGAAAAGACAGAAAGCACTGCATAGTGAGAGAGCTGACTGCAGACCTAAAATGCTGTCTGGATCATACGAAGATGTATTTCAAAGGAAGGCGTACGTATCAGGTATTTCTGTATTCTCATAGAGAGGAAAAGTGAAGATTAATAATTATATGTGTGGCAATGGTAAGAGACATTTTGTGAATGTTTCATGAAGAGCCAAAGACATACAGCAGCCCTTGCACAATTGTCATAATCTGATATATTTTACCATTGGTTTCTGACACGTTTATGAGCAAACGAGTCCAAGAAAGATGTGCGGATCTGCCCTTGGTGAGATCTGACTACTGCAGTGGTAATGTTCCTTTTTAATCAAAGTGTCGTTCTTCTTCATGGTAAACTCAGACAGGAATGGAAACTGGATTGAGAAGAGGAGACTACAAATATATGATGTTCTTATCTGCTGTACTGAAAACAAATAAAAGATAAAATTTCAGAGGAATCATTTGCACTGCACCAAAATCCATCAGGCTATTAAATATTTCTTGGAGGCTCTAGAATTATTAGTCTATATAAAACTGAGTTCTTCAGCCTTGGGAAAAACAGATAAAATTTTCTGAGAGACTATCTGTTCTCTAGCCCTGATCAAATAAATCAATTCAAAATTTCATCAATAATATTTGAATAATGTATATTTTAAAAGCAAAATTCATCTTGTATTGGGTTTCTTTACATATTTTCACTTTTTAAAGAATTACTTTTTGGAGATTTTCTGAATTGAGTGATTTTATAAATTATCAAGATCTCAGTCATTATCCAAAAATTCATTTAAAATTTTCTCCATTATTTATTATATTATGTTGATACTGAAAAACATTTCTGTTACATTTTATAGCATCTTCTAAATTCTCTACTGTACTGAAACTATTTATTCCCCTACTATGAGAAAACTTGTTTATGACTTTGAGCACACCTCTTTATTTCTAGTTTTTCATCAGTAAAACTAAGAACAAATAAGAATGCTCTCTGCATACTTATGTAATAAGGTAAATAAGTATTTCACTTTATAATTTAAGTTTCATATCACATTTTAAATGCTTATCTCTTCTGCTGGGAAATAAAAAACTAAAAATAAGAAAATCCATGCAGTGACAAAACTCAGGGATCCTACTAGTCTTTATCTGGAAAATGTGCAGTCTTTTAGGAAGCATGAAATAGGAGTTATCAATCTGTGAGAGCAAATAAATATCCAGGAAAGGCCAATGCTAAGCAATACTCTAATGTAAGAATGTTAGAAGTAGAGTTGGAGGGGTGAGATGTCTCCCTTATTGTCAGGAATGTAGAGGGAGCACATACAAATGTTAAACACTGGAAAAGACAGAAAACACTGCATAGTGAGAAAAAGGATTTATTTTTCACCATGATTAAAATATCAGTAATACTAAATATCAGGTATATCAAGGAATGCTGGTCCATCCATTTATGGTATAACGTGACATATTATAGGCCATTAGTAAATAGGCTTTGAAGGGTATTGTACTATAAATTGCTTTTGAGCTTACCTCTGATATACTGCCTGTCATTAGTATTAAAACTTTCCTCAACAAGGTCAAATTTACAAAGGAATAAAAGCTTAAGGACAAAGAATCAAAACAGTGATATTCTTTAAAAATAAATAATACAAAGGCATGGACATGTACATCACCTAATAGATTAGTAATGGATTTGGAAAATGCAGATAGATGTATAGTATTCTAAGTAAGTTCCTCTGGTCTTCTGATGTAATGTTAAATGTGTGCCCTTAAAGTTTCCTTGTAAACTCTGGATCAAGAAGCTCAGACCACTGGTAAGCACTGCTGGTTAAGATCGTCCTTGGAAAAGCTAAGCAACAGTTCTTGAAAGAAAAGTGATCATTACAGGAGCATTAATTATGATACCTTTATGTATTTGGAGATAGAATTTATATCAGTCATTCAAATGTATTCTTAACATCTACTCCTAATCTTCTAAGATTTTATATATATAATATTTATATGAATGTAGCTACTGCATGAATCTTACTCTAAGTTCAAGTGAAAACAATCAGTTATTTGAAGAGCCCTTACTGATGTATTTTCCTTAAGTCCAACTTTTATCACTACTGGAATTTTTTGAACATAGAGGATAGTTATATCAGTCTCACTCATCATTTTTCTTCCTTCAGTAATTTTGTATATGTGTGTATGTGTGTGAGTGTGTGTATGTGTATATATATATATATGTATATATATATATATACATATATATATGTGTGTGTATATATATATGTACATATAGTTTTGAATACAAACATCTATATTTGTGCATATGTTTATTCTGATGATATTATCCTTTCTTATCTGAAAAGATATTCATTTGCTTTCACAGATTGATAACTCCCATTTCATGCTTCCTAAAGTACTGCAAATTTTCCAGATAAAGACTCTTACGATCCTTTAGTTTTGTTTCTGCATGGATTTTCTTATTTTTAGTTTTTTATTTCTCAGCAGAAGAGATAAGCATTTAAAATCTGATATGAAACTTAAATTATAAAGTGAAACACTTATTTACTTTGTTACATAAAAAATAGAATTTCAAAATATAAAGACAAAGTACCATAGTGAAAGAGTGAATAGGTAAACCCTTAGAGCCTTGGGATTTCGGATTGCCTTTATTCCATACTGTGCCAGCTAAATTCAGTTTAATGAATATTGTCCCTCTCCAGCATTGTGTTAGGTTTTGCAGGAAATTTAAAAGTAATGTGCCATATTGGCCCACACAAGCCCTTTATCTGCACTCTGGCACTGTTTCAAAGATCAGAGTGAAATGGAATTTAAAATTGCTCTTTTTGATGCCCAAATAGTCCTGTTAGCTCCTCTCTTCTTCCTCTTATCTGTTTATAGGAGCCTGCTTTTGCCACACCCACCCCCAAAAGGCTGATGCATGAGAACACGGTGCACCTACCATGGGTCAGTCATCATACCAGGGTGTGTAGAAAGGATAAGTATGATTTGGTACTGAAAATTTTAAAAACATAGGTAACAAATTTATTTTATTTTCCTTGAATTTCTTTTTACTTTTGTTCTGCATTTTTCTACTTACTGTCTACATTGCACTTATATTCTGCATATGCACACAATGAATGCACTCCTCTTTGAGATATGGTTTTGTGAGATTCAACAAGGGTAACTAGTACCACAATCAAAGATATTTGTATCACTTACCCCTCAAAATTTCCTCACGTTGTTCCTTTGCAGTCAGCCTTTCTCCTGATCTTCCAGCCTGGTAACCAATGATACTATTTCCTTCCTTGTAACTTCAGGTCTTTTGGAAGGTCATGTGAGTTGAGTCATGTGATATACAGTCTTCGAAGTCTGGCTTTTTCTTCTTCCCAAAATATCCTTGAGATTTCACCCATGCAGTATCAATAGTTAATTTGCATTCATTGCTGAAAATTATATTGTTGTGTGAATATGGCATATTATAAAAACACACTCATCAGTTCAAGAATATATGAGTATTTCCCATTAGCAGTGGTTATGAGTACAGCTACTATAAAAGTTCAGACAGAAGTTCCATGCAAATCTCACCTGGGGGGAGACTGATAGATCACGTGGTAAGTGATAACTGCAGTAATAAGTATTCTCATGGACAACATAAGAGAATATTAGCTGTCATTCATTTTAGTTTTGTTTAGTTGTTTCAGATGTTAGACTATCTATAAAGTGATATTGCACTGTGATTAAATTTTGTAACTAGTGCCAACTAACGATGCTGATCCTTTCTTCATGTGCTCATTGGCCATCCATATTTCTTTCCTGTCCTTGGGTATTCAAAATTTTGTTCATATTTTTATCGAATTATGTGGTTTCTAGTTTTTCTGACAATTCTATACATATTTAATTAAATGTTTCTTCGTCACATATATTACTTGAAAATATTTTCCCTTGATCTGAAGCTTCCTTCTCATTTTTTATTTATCTTAAAGAGAAAAAATATAAAAGGTCATATAAAGAGAATCACCAAAATGAAAGAAATTTTCAACAAATGCAAACGACACTATTGTACACTTTTGTATATTTGAAATATATAACAGCTCCACTGAAAATTTTTCTGAAAAAAATAAATTTGCCAAATTTGACTTTAATAGAAGACTGTAACATTTAGCCAGAAGAAATAACATCAGCTGTATAGTTTACATCTACTTGGGCAAAAAAAAAAAAAAAAAAAAAAAAGGAAATGGTAAATTCCATTTTACTATGTTCTTCAAAATAGTGCTAGAGAAGTAGATAAAGGATTTATGGACGTGTATATGAAACAAAATTGGTCTTAAGAAATATTTAAACCTAATGATTAGGCAGGAAGTGTATGAACACTAGTTATATTCTTCTCTATCGTTTACAGAGTCTAATATGTTGCATCAAGATGATTTTTACTAAATAAAGCCACTGTGTCACAGTGGCTATAAAATATGAATATGAATGAAAAATAATAGCAATGATTTTCATATACTTATGAGAAATCAATACTGAAAAAAGATGGAATCTCATCACTAATGAAAAATTTGAATAAAACATTGCAAGATGAGACAGTAACTAGAACAAAAGTTAATAAGGATAGAACAAACCTCTTTGTGCCCTTAATAAAAGGATAAAATAACATTCTCGGTTGACGTATTAAAGTATAAATTAGCTTGTTAAGAAGTGAAGAGTCTTTAATAGAGAATTTTAAAACTTCCTTAAAAACATCTCTAGAGGCAAAGGGAGAAAACAAATGAAAATTGAAGAATACCTTTTGGAAGTGATTAAAACTGAACAAGAGTTATTCTGGTATAAAACTAAACCATATTCAAAGGAAAATTCATGGCTCTGTATACATAAAAATAAAAATTGAAGGAAGAATGAATCAACTCACCATCTATTTATAAATTAAGAAACAACAAAATAAATCTGAATAACACAGAGAATAAAATAATAAAGAAAAAGCAGAAACTAACCAGTTAGGAAACAAGAAAATGTAATTCTATATATGAATAAATAAGCTAATTCTATTAAGTAATCCAAAAGCATATCTGATGAACCACTAACACAAAAAAGAGCGAATAAATAGGGCCGGGGATTTAGCTCAATGGTTCTGGCTACTGTCATGCAAGCGCAAGGACCAAGGTTTGATCCCGGGTAACCACATACCTATACTGGGTGTGGAGACTCACGCCTAGCAGCAACCAGTACCACAGACCACAGTGCCGGGCGTGGTGGCTCACGCCTGTAATCCCAGCACTCGGGAGGCAGAGGCAGGAGGATTGCTGATGTGATTTAAGTCTGAGCTCAGGGCCAGCCTGAACCACAAAGTGAGACTGTCTCAAAAGATACTGTCTCAAAAAACCTTAAAAAAAAAAGGAGCGAATAAATAAAAATACATAAAATTAAAATGCTGAAGATATATTTTGATATTACATGAATTTTTAAAAATTCTTAAAACACTACAAAACATTTCTAAATCTATTTTAGAAAGTAAATGTGTAGGAAAACAAAATTTGTTATACCACTCCTAAGAGAAGGAGAAATCTTGAACTTTAAGGTCCTTAGAAGAAACACAACCTGAGGTTTAGAAAAACGCCACACAAAGGTTTTCTTTGGATGTAGTTCAGTGGTTGATCACTTGCTTAGCCAAGGGGAAAAATGAGAATTAAATCATGTCCTGTAGTGGTAGAAATTCTCAATGTTGAGTGTGATTGTGATATGTATATACAATGTACCAGTAAAGATTTAAATTTAAAAAAAAAGAAAAGACCTGAGAGTTTGACCCCCAGTACTGAGAAAGAACTTTATTCAGTTTCTCACAGGAGCTTCTGTCAGATTTTCTAAGAAGAAATAATAGTCTTAGTATTTAAAATTCCAAGACATAAAATAAGGAAAACTTTCAAATTCCATGAAAGGAATGAAACATTGACCTCTAATCTTCAAATGAATGAAAGATTTGCAATCACATAAATAACCAAATTGCAGACCAAACCTACTTAAAGATACTAACAAAAAGGTATAAATAAATCATTAGCAAATCACACTAAGCAATACTTTTTTTAGAGATGCGTCATTAATAAAAAGAATTTACATGAGGAAAATAAACACCAACCAACATCAGGATCTTAATTAAGTAAATATCTTATCCATTCTTAGTAGGAGAACCAGTCAGTCTGTTAGAAAAGATTGATGATTTCAGTCAGAGAAATTAAAGAAAGGAAGAAAAGTTACTTTACCTGTAGATTATTTTATAATCTCATTTGAAAAGTAAAGAAACTCTGTAAAATAGAATTGACAATACAGTTAGTAATTTAGCAGTTCCTAAACACAAAAGTCAATACTTATTTTATACATAATAGCAAGTTATCAAACATATTGTAAGAGAAAATATCACTCATTATAGCAATGATAATCACATATCAGGGATATTTTCAACAAAGCACATCCTAATTCTAAATGAGAAAAAATTCAATTACTATTAAGAGGTAAAGAAGAGAAGTTCAAACAAGTGGAGAGACTTCAATGAGGTTGTACAGAAAAATTCAACCAAAAGCCATTTCCATATATATATATATATATATATATATATATATATATATGTGTGTGTGTGTGTGTGTGTGTGTGGTTGTGTCACATAAGCTCATTTTAAAATCAATATTGAAATATAAATAAGAATTTTGCAGAAAATCTTGAAAAGTATTAAAATATTGAGTTGAGGCATATATATATATAAAAGTCAAATTGATGCATCAAATAAAAGATGAAGTCTTAAACAATTAAAACGCACATGAAAATGTTTCCATGATAAAGGTGCAATCTAAAGCATTTGAATAAAAGGTAAAATTTTGTATTTTTATTCAGCATTGGATCTCTTTTGTTTAGCAGCATGTATTTGGAATACATAATAAATACGTACCATGGAATATATATACACGCTGTGTCTTGACCTTTTTCACTTCCCTTTCCCCTCTTCTCCACATCATAGTGTTGGAATTTTAAAGCAGCCATTAAGCCAAGGTAATTTGGAAATTATGCTTCATGCAATTCACTTGAAAAAATTAAAAATAAAGATATAACTCTAAAAATCAAAATACACAACTACTAGGAAGAAGTGAGTTTTATAACGTGGGAGTGAAAAATGTTTTAAAATTCAAAGCAGTGAGGGGAAAATTATTAATTATGCTACAATTTACTTTAAAATTGCATGGAAAGATAACACTCTAACAGTGATTTAAAAAGGGAAAATTTTTAAATCTGGGGGAAAATACTTGAAATTGCTATCACACAGACAGCAGTATCAATTCTCTAATTTATTTGAATGTTTTAAAAATCAAGAAAAGGATTTTCAAAATGACAATGTGAAAAGCTCCACCAAACTTGCTCTCCATCACCACAAACATGAGTGGTGAGTTCTCATTTTAAAAACTTTAATTCTGAGAAAATTATATTAAGTACAGAAAGAGCTTTTTGAGGAAATTCTACTAAATTGTCTTTAGAGTAGTCGGTGACACATGATCACAGTCTGCTCCAAACCAAACTCTGTGTGAATGAAGTTCCACTCTAGGTTAGTGTAGGACATAAGGCTAGTGTATAACGTAAAGTGCTAGTGTGATCCATGAGGCTTGGAAGAAAAGGGTAGGGTTCATCCCAGGAGAAACAACTCCCAAGCTTTTATTGGCTTTGTCACAGCATCTGAATTCCAGGTGTGTGAGACAGCCAGAGACATGATGCGGGGGCGGGGGATCTTCTTCTCCCGGAGTTCTCCTCACAGGGAAGAGTCGCTACTCTGGGCAGAGCAGCTGGGAATACTGGATCCTAATCAACGTTATCCTGGAACCCTGAACATGGCACTTCCAAGCCAAGATGACCTGAGTCTGCTGCTCATCCAAGCTCAGCCTCATCAGTCATTGGTATTACTCAGAAAGAATGTGAATGTGTGAAGTGAATACTCACTTCAAGTAGAAAACATAATAAGCATAAGTGAGCTAACTCAGGATAAAAAAATAATAATAATAAGGGTGATAACTGAGCAAAAGATGAGGCACATGGCAGGTAAGTCCAAAAAACAATAACTATGAGAATGGTTCCTGCACCAAAATGGATAAAATAGTCCTCATTAACAGAAATCTGATAAAAGCCAGTATTAATAACATGAGTTAAGAGAAAGTCACAAAGAACAAGGAAATGGAGAATGTTTTTAATCCTTTGCAGTTTTCTTCATAAAAGAACTGTTTTGTTTTGAAAAATTAAAATCTAATGATCCAATGGAACAGTAACTATTGTTTTAAAAAAAGAAAAGAATATGGGTTCTCTGCCCCCACTCTAGCTCAGTGATACAGATACTTGCTTAGGGAGAAAATCAGATCACAAAAAGACAGACAAAAATGTTTTCCTAAACAAAAAAACTTCATTTGAAATTGTCACAATGTTCAATTCATAGATGTATTCAACAGTAAGGGAGATATTCTGTGGGAAGTTATGAGAGGAGGCTCAGAAATAACAAGCCAAATAGAAAGCAACTCTTGCATCAGAGAAAATGGACACAAAGAAAGGCACTGAGGTAAGGGAAAACTAAACTCCTGCCACAGAAGATATCCAGGCAAAGCAGTTTATGCACCAGGGCATGATTGAAAGTACAGCAATTAGTCATCTGGTAGTAGAGCCTGAAAGATGTAGGCAGTGGATTCAGACTGAGCTCACCAGAGAGATCAGAGAGGTAGACAAAGACAGCTGTCTCATACAACCGTTGTTTTTGGATAACTCTGCATGCCTAAATGCGTGCCCATTGAGGGGAACATCAGAAAGACATAAGTGTTCTGTGTTTGAGAATGAGTCTAAATGGATCTGGAGAAATCCTGAACTTAGTATCCCAGCACTGCTGGAAGAAAGTTAGCAATCATCTCCCTGTAAACTCCTGATAGCAAAGATAAAGAAGCCAACTTGAATGTGCTTTTATAAGTCACATATGCAGCATGCTGCTGTGCAAGCATGGGGATCAAGCATGAAGTGTGCAGGTCTCATTTTTCCAACTTTTCAAGGACTCACTGTTTAAGTCACTCACTGGGGGAAGGGGTGATAGGATAAAGACTGTTAAGAAACAGAAATCCCTAGAGCCAGGCGTGGTAATGGAATCACAGCTGCTTGAGAGGCTGAGCCAGGGAGAGCAGTAGTGTAAGGTCTTGGTAAGGCCATTTAGCCAGAAACTGTTTCAAAATGAAAATAAATTAAATAGATGATAGATTAGATAGATAGATAGATGATAGATAGATAGATAGATAGATGATAGATAGATGATAGATAGATAGATGATAGATAGAGAGACAGACCAGGAATGTAGCCAAGTGATAGGGCGCTTCTGTTTCAATGCCTCAATTCTCAGATTAACAAATTTTAACAAAGTAAAAAGAAAAGAAAAACAGAAGAGTTCCCTGGACTCTACCCGATTTAGTGGTTCAAAATGAAATCCAGAAATTTGACTTTTTATGTCTTCCCTCCCTCCCACTTTTCTTCCTTTCCCTCTCCCTCTCCTTCTCTCTCTCTCCCCCCTTCCTCTCCCCCCCTCTGTCTTTATCTCTATCTCTCTCTTTTTCTGGAGCCAGGGCTTCAATTCAAGACTCCTTGCTTCCCAGACAGGTTCTGTCCCACTGAGCCACATCCTTGAGCTACAAAAATCTGTATTTTTAATAAACATCCCAGGAATTTGGGGAGGAATAAAGTGCTTAACTGTCAGTACTATTATATGTAAAAACCTACATACATTATTGTAACTCTTTCCTGAACTCTTTAGTGTCCAGTAGATTCATCTGTATTGAGAAAATTTCACTGTTTATGCATATAGGTGTGCTAAAATTTCTGAAATGATATCATTACAAAATGATAATTTAATTAATGTATTCCTTTTCAACCACATTTCAAAGGAAGTTTTACAATACATAAAAATGGATTATTCATAGTCATATCCTCAACAGTGCTAAATAGGAAGCAATTCAACTCCATAGAATAATAAGGAAAGGGTACCTCAATTTTTGTTTACTGTGGACTCATAGTTAGGTGTTGGTTAGGTGTACCCCTTGTGTTTGTCAGCCTATTGCTAGCCTGTGTCCCCGTTCATTCCCTAGTTATAAGTCAGTATACCTTCTTTAGAGTTCTCCACAATAGAAGAATGTATCACATGCAATAAAAACACCATCTCTTCTCAAGAGCTTAAAGCCTCACATTCAAAAGTTCATTGTCTTCATTTGCTTCTTGGGCACAGCAACAAATAGTATGGAGAAAAAAAATAATTTTCTGAGTGGCACAACTGGTCCAATCAGAATCCTTCAATCTTAGATGACTAGAGGAGATGTTCCTGAAGTCAAGAACTATGGATTTCTGATTTTGGATATCTGATTGCTAGATCATAAAACAAGTCACTTAAAAATCTATTTTTCCTATTTGAAACAAATTAGGACAATATCACCCACTTTAAAAGCCAAGAATGAAATAACACAAAATTTCTGTGAGTAATCTGTGGCTGGAAAACTGTTCACAGCTAAGTGCTATTTTCACTGCTGTGCCCCAGAGAACATCTATCAGCACTCCTAGCACTGCATGTAGGGTCCGGGGGTCCTGTGAAGGCAAAGCAGCCCATTTAGCCACTTCATGGCTCATTGATCTAAGCTTTAAGACACTCTTGAACTTTATGTTTCTTAGGAGGTGGTTAGAATTAGTAGCAGAACGCTCACTTGGGATGACTTGAATGCCCTTAAAGTAGTATTAATGGCGGCATGCCTTGGAAAAGCAAGGGAATCTTAAAGGTGAGAATTTATAGACTCATGAGGTGTATTCCTGCTAATGCTTCCAATTTTTCTCTGGGGTGAATTTTCTTCTACAAATATGTTATCTGAGTGGCTGATAAAAATTCCAATAGCAATAATTCATCTGATTGTGACTGTAGGTTTTCAGTGTCTCTGTTAAGTTTTATGGTGAAGATTCTGCAAAGCAGTGGAAAGCTGAAGTCTGGCACGTATTCCAGATGACTGTGCTCAGGTGCTCTAATAATAAATATCCCTTCTCCACTATTCAGTGCAGCAGGAGTGAGAATGTTTTTCATGAAGCAAAAAAAAATGGAAGACTTTGGAGATAGTTGGTGTGTTTTAGTTTAGTTTCCACTAAAAGTAAAGCCTGACACATGGTTTCGGGGCAGGCAGTTAGTCTGAGAGATGGTCTCTGAAAGCAAAAGCTTGAAAGGAAGTGCAATAGAAAGATATAGAAGTATGGAAAACCAATATAAGTGTACATTATTGCTTCTGCTGCTAAAGGCAGTTGAGCTCAGTTCAACCAGAACCACTGAGAAATAATCAGAATTCTTGCCAGCAATGTTCTTAGGAGTCACAAGACTGAATCCCTCTCCAATGACATCCATCTCCTGTTGGCTGAAGGTCATGGCCAAGGGTATTGGTTTCAGGCTGTTAGTCCAAATGGAACAAGCCAGTTCTCTGAAATTCCTGGGACTGAATGCAAAGATTCAAATTTTGCTTGTCTTGGTACAGCAAGGTGAGTCAGACCTCACATACCTCAAAGAACCTACTACAACAGGTGAAGGTAAAATGAAATGAGCCAAGCGTCATCTGCTGCAGCCCAGCCTGCAGCACTGTTCAGACTGCTTCCAGGCGCTCACTGTGTCTACCTTATCTCTTAAATTTTAAGGGCCATTCTGGTTGCAATTAACATGCAAAAGCTGATTGAGATGGATTTAGTAAAATAAGCAGCAGTGCTTCTTGATGCAGCTGATGTCAAATGAAAGACAGATCACAGGACACAGAAAGATGTATTGTTTGCAAAGGAATGGGGATGAAGGAAACAGGGAACAGTGGGAGAAAAAAGAGGAGTAAAATAAATGGAGGAGATTTATGTCCATGCGCCAAGTCCTCACAATTAATATAATCATTATGTTCAGCAAACACACCCTAAGAAGTATGAAAAAGACTATAGTTGAAATTTATCACCTACCTTTCCATGGCCCTGTCTGAATTTCCTTCACTCAACTTGTACTTCCATAGACTAGGTTGCTTATCCTGCAGAACATCCCACACCTTCATGAGGGATCCTTTCCTTGTCTACTCCCTGTGAGCCATGGTGACTATAGTTCTCTCCTCATAGTTAACTTCAGGCATCCCAGTGTCCCAGGCATCACTCCACCAGGAAGACCCAACGGAGCCTCACGCTGCAGACAAACTTCCCACCTTAGCTTACAATGGGAGTCAGAACGACACTCAAAAATAAAACTACATCTTGTGCTAAAATGAGGAGCCCAAAATAATCAGTCAGTGCCAGTCTCCATCCAGTGCTTACCGCCCTAAATCAGTCCCAGCCTGCATTTTAGACTGTGCTGTGCAGGTGTTGCCATGGAGCCCCGCTAGCTGTCAAAGCATACCTTTGGCTGACAGTGCTGCCACAGATTGTCTTGTTATTCAAAAATGTTAAAAAGTCCATGGAACCCTGTAACTTTCACATTTGCCATTTCTCCATGCCATTTAAGTGCCAGAACTACTGGATGGCCCTGTGTCTATCACTCTGTCTGGTTCCTCCACCTAGGGTGCCTCAGATGATTTTACCATTGTGATGCCAGCACACCAGGGATCACCACCGCCTCTAATGAGATGAGGCTCTGTAGGTTCATTGCTAGAATCCTATCCTGAGCGTTCACTTAGGTAACTTTCTAAACCAACAGTCCTATTTTTTGCTTTGATAAAAATGAAAATCCATCTATTTCATGGACAGATGGGATCACAGGAAAATGAGGAAGCAGACAAACTGGACAAGGAAAGATGAAAAACCACTGCACAGAAGAAATGTCAATCATGCTACTGTAGGCCAGAGTAGCACAATTCTTTCAGTACAACTAATAGGCATAGAGAATGCTCCTAGAAATATCAAGGAATCCTTTGCCCCAAAGAGACTAAATATTCTGTACTTCCAGGCTGTGGATGAGCAGAGGTTGAAATGAGATCCAAATAAGTGAGATTAAGCCTTGTGAGAAAACGGCAAAAGATCCAACACACTCAATTAGTTGGATGGCTGGCAGCATAAAATCAGGCTGTCTTTGGAATGCTCCACTGTGGTGAAATTGAAATCAGATACGGTCTAAATTGTGAAGAGAGCACGTAGTATGTCTGCTGTACTGTAATGTAGATGGTGAGGAAGCCAAAAAGTCTTCACCATCCCTCCCCAGTGGGACACTGGCCAGCCAGCCATCCTATGCAACACCATCCCACCAATGAGGCAACTGTCAACACACTTGGAGAGTGTCCAAAGACCCATGTGGCCTTCTCCATTCTTGTGTACTGCCTTGCAGCTGATGCTGGTTAGATGTGAAGCAGGCCTGTAGATTTTTCTGAAAAATTGTGGTTCACATCATGAGAGGGTATTCTCATCTCTCATCACTCTTCACAGTGCATATCAAAATCTACCTGGGGCTTGATTTCCTTCCTTAAAGAAAGAAGCTAGGCACTGTGGTTAGCACAAGGCTTAGAGAATGAAACACCAGGGCTTAGAGCCTTGACTTTAACCAACTGTGCATCTTTGTCAAGTAAAGCGGACAAGCCAAGCTTTAATTCCCTCTTCATGAGGGGATAACTCTTCACAGCTTTGTCAGATGGATTCTATGTTGCTTCTATGAGTTTATAGACATACAGTATTTAATGTACTTATACACTGGTGCACAGCCAAAGTTCTTTAAGCATTCCAGGGGAAACAGTATAACCCCACTAGTCCTTTGCCTATCTTTTCCAATTCTCCAAAATGCTCCCCTCCCATTCTTCAAAGCAGCTTCCTTTGTATCCTTTGATGTGCTTGGTTGGTCATTATCATTCAGTTCCCAATAATATTCCTGAACTGTATATACATGAAATTTTGCCAAATGCTGAAGAAAATGTCTTCTGCATTCTCCTCATGCACCCATCTAATCATCCTACTGAAAAGATAAGTCATTTCAATCCTACATGGCTTACAGTTAAAAAGCACCTGCTATATTCTTTTAATTCTTCCAAATCATTTTGATAAATCACTCTCTACTCTTCCATGAGTAGAACCTGTAGATGGTAGAGTCAAAGACTGGTAGTCATCTCCAGACTATAGACACAAACTCTTGCTAGTTCAGACACTCAGTGAGGCTGTGACTATGACAAAGTCAGATGTGTAAGATATATAATGGGGAAATGAGACGGAAGTCATGAAGGAAAGGGCAAGAGTGGGAGAGATGGCTTTTTATGATGCATGAGTCAACCTTTTTTTTAAGAGAAGAATTAAGAACAAAGGCCATCATATCATTACTTTCACCACCCTAATAAGGGCTCCCCAAATAAAAATTGCCTGTAAGAAGCCCAACTAACTTGTTGCACTTATTCAGGCACAAGAGCAGCAGGGGTATCAAGGACTCAGCCCAAATCTAAAACACCACTCAGAACATGAGCTGTGGAGGCTATTGGGTCTCTGAAGGAAGTTACATGATGGTGTGATCAAGGGGGGCATCTTCCTGAACACAGACCTAGCTTTTTTAGAATAGCATATTCCACTTTTGAATCCTTGGGCCTATGCAATTTCTGACCTCAACTCTTTAAAGAGCTCAAAGTAAAATTTCTCATTACCAAAATTGAGACTTAGAGCTAAAATTTGTAAATCTACACACGTAGGTCCCACCTAAGGTCCTAGGTGCTCTGAATAAATCATAATGTGTAAGCAGCTTCAAATCAGGCAGGAAGGTAAGGTTTCTCCAATGTTCAGCACACAGATGTCTTACTTAAGAGTGACATTTGGCTCAGCCCATTCAGAACTATCTGGTCCCAGAGGTGTAGGATTTTACATGAATAGGCAGCTTAGTTTTGATTGTGCCCAAAGTTGTGATCTTTTCTGAGCTATTGATTGCAGGTTTTCTGCTCATTGTTGCGCTTTGGCTCATAATCAGTCCCAGGTCTATTGGGCAATACCTTGACAGATCGCTGTTTTTGGTCACATTTAGTGAATCACTCCTTCATTCCCCACATTTTGCACATGGCTTGTCAAGAGTTTCATGTAAGTTACACCTGGCAGCTTGAGTGGAAGGCCTCACACTGGTCTTTCAGTGATTAAATTTGTCTCTGTCCTGGGGGTTATCAGACAGCTCCGTGGGCACTATGATGACTTTGCTGAGCTCACCTTTAGTTTCTGCTGGTAAGCCCTGGGTTTTTTCTTCCAGGAGAGAAGAGAATCTTTCTTTGTCTACAGCTCAATTTGGACTTGACATTTAAGAATAAGACTCTTCCATTTCAGAGTAGTTTTATTGATAGTCATTTCTGCACTCAGTCAGTTCTAATGACAGTTAGTATCTTTTGTAATTTAGTGTTAAGAGCATTACAGAGAATGCACACAATCTGACAAATTTGAATTTCTGACACTTCGATATTAGGCAGTTTCCATTTATCTGTGTTGTTGATAACCAAGACACTAGATAAATTTTATCTTTTCAACATCCTACACCTGGCAAATTGAATGCCATGAGACTTCTCTTCTAAGTGAAGTTACCTAGTTAGATGAGTTGATTATTTTGTGTGTGGGGATGCTCAGTCATCTCTTGATTCAATCTCTCCAAAAAGAATTGAGTGGGAGGTCTGATCTGACAGGAAGATCAGTTGCTCAGAAGCTGAGAGTAACTATTGATAATTCTTTACTGCTTTCCAAAAAGTGAGGTCTAGTTATTAGAATAGCAGCCCAGAAGGGGCAGAAAAATTCTCCTAAGTGATGCCACTGGATAAAATCCAGTGAAGGTCTTTAAAAAGGCACTTTCTCTTTCCATCATTATTCGTCTTTCTAGTACTGTCATTACTTTTAGATGTAAGTGCTTTGCAAACAGCAGTTAATTTTTATCAAGTCACTGTGAGGTAGAAAGGAAAATAAAAGCATAAAGGTAAAATCTCAATGAGATTTGTGGTGGTGCTATAAAGCAATCATTGATGTTTTTCTGTTTCCATGCTTTGATAATTCTATTTAATATTGGTTTTCATGTTGTATATATTATTCTCACTTTTAATTAAGCACCAATTACATAGCATACAAAATCTAAGAGAAGTATATTATGAACAAAAATATATGTCTACTAAGTCATGCATTACTGAGTTTCTTCCATGGAATATTTTTCTATATATATTTTCTTCTATATTTTTCTACTTATTGAGGGCAAAAGGAAATAGCTTTTTCTCTCTTTTTTATTTTGATACAATGCACATTCTACCTACTATCCCTGGGGACACTGTCACTATTTTCTGTCTTTGTTGCTTGCTTTCCATCACTGTGGCCACTTATCTAGTGCAACCCATTAGGACATGAGGAACCAAAGGCAGAAAGCTTCCTCTGCTTGACCTTGAAACTGCTACTTTCCAAGGGCTTCTTGCTCCAAGTCCCCACATGAAAAAATGAACATTATGAATACCTCAGGAGCACTTTCAGCTCAATTCCATTAGGTGGAAATTTATGGAAAGTAGTTTCCCAGGCTCACAGAGACACACTTTTTCTGATTATTATTATTGATTGCAATCAATTTCAGTCTCATTCTAAATCTAGTACCCATGGTTCTCAGTGGGAAGAGAGACAGTTTCTGTAACCTTGGACCCAACTATTTGTTTTCCTGGCATTTGTTGTTGAAGCACAAGCTTCAAGAAGTCTTTTCTAACTATTGTATGTACACTGAAGTGAATTCTAATTTTTCACAGTGATTTTGCTTCCTACATATTATAATTTTCAGGATTTACCCTCACTAGATGATAGTCTCAATGCACCTGTTAAAGGTCTACACCAAATTTTGACATCACATGTGATAGCATAGATAAAAACATGAAAGAAAATACTTTTTAGACTAGAAGCATTTATAAAAATAATCTAGAAAAAGTGAAAACAGATCAGAATTTATTCTTTATTTTCTCTCTTGTTTTATATAGAGTACATTTATTAAGTCAAAAAACCAGACTTCAATAATGCTTTGGTGGAGGGAAATATTATATGATCTAATATCTTATAATATATTAAAATGCCAAATTATAACAGCCAAGAAATAATCATTAAAGTCCAATGTAATTGTCTAAGAAGAAAATAAATGTCACTGTTTTCTCCTGGTGTATGCATTACATTAGCAAGTTTTTGTCTACTAGGTGCTAGTTGAGAGCAGTAAGCTATAATTGCAAGGAGTAAAGTTAATGCAGGATAGTAGCTGTTGGTCTTGCACAGACCTGGCCGGGTCCACAGCTGCTTTGGCATCAATAGTCAGTGTCCTGTGGGGAGTAGATGGTCTGCACCTGAGGTCCTGTAGTAAACAGGGGATGGGAATGTAACTAGAACTTCAAGTTCTAGTCTCCTGTGAGTTCACAGCACACAGCAAAATAATTAATAATTAGGCAGAAATGAGACTTACAGAAAACTGAGCTTGGGTCTGATCCATGCTACTCTGGGTGGCAAGGACTCCGGACCCCAGCCTACCACACCTTTTATTATCTACATTCCAAAATACCTGGAAAGGCAGGGGCACACCAACAATAGTCCTAGAGAAGTTATGTAGATGAGGATACATGGGTCAAGGCAGATGTCAGCAATAGTCCTTCAGAAGGGAAAGAGCCAGTGCAGTTCTGCCCTGAAGCATCACAGTATATGGGACCATTGAGTCCCTGTTGCTACCAGAGATGAAGACAAAAGTGAAGTCCAAAGTCCATCTGCAGGCAGGAAGTTCTGGTCAATTTTGACC
Organism: Petromus typicus; assembly: GCA_004026965.1. Taxonomy (NCBI): domain Eukaryota; kingdom Metazoa; phylum Chordata; class Mammalia; order Rodentia; family Petromuridae; genus Petromus; species Petromus typicus. The sequence goes on along the minus strand of PVIR01010677.1, from coordinate 22,121 downwards.
CTGCAATTCCCAAACAGCGTGGTTCCCAACAAGGTTCTATCTCTATCTCTATGTACAATCTTGAAGGATGAAAAGAGCATTGTGAATGGGCTAATGACATTCTCAAAAACATTTGTACTGGAAGAGTCACTTCTATGGCTTCGTTGTTCATGCTGAGAATAACCTAGGACATGAGGCCATACTCTGATTTCCAGATGAAGTTAATTGCAGTAAAACATTAGAATGATTTTATGTAGATCATTTGCAGTTGATGGTGGGGGCTGTGATGTTATCAAGATGAAAAAGAACTTGATATCTTAATTTCCCCCCTATCTGTGTACTCCCATGCTTTGCAATTGTGTCCCATCTCAACATTATTGGCAAGTCATTTTCCACACAAATGATAGTGGACAATTCTGCCCCTGCCTTTCTCAGTCATCAGGGTGCCATCACATTTGTAGGATAAACAAAGTGGTGCTGTGAGTTCTTACTTGGGGGAAAAAAAACAGCAGAAGCATACAAGGACAGAGTTTATGACTCTGGAAACTAAAGACAGATTTCTCTATTGCCAACTTCTTGAGTTTGAGTACTATTTTCCACAAGTATATGAAAGCTTTCAGGGCATTCTGGATCATTAAGAAGTATCCAGAAATTCAATAACATGGGATGTAAAAGTGGATTTGCTTTTATTACAAGGATTCTTTAACTGTTCTTTTAATTGTGTTGAAAGCATCTACTAGAGACAGTGATTGGCCTGGAGATACATAGAGATGGAAGTCTGGCTCCAGCCTACAGAGAGTAGTTAGCTTATGGTGAAGAGACAACAAACAGATTAAAAACCCTAGAGGCATTTGTGGTACCTGAGAGATCAGAACCTGATGTCTCTGTCAGGAAAGATCACATCTGGATGAGAATCAGGTAAGGGTGTCTCAGAGAAGGGATCTTTGTCTAGTCACTCAGGGCTTGACTTTTTAACCAGTTGTGCTGATGTGAAAGTGATACGGAACTGGGAGAAAAGGTTTTAGGTTTTAACTGAGAATTTCCAGGAATATTTCAGAATTTTGAAAAAGTTTCTTGAGGAAATAATTTAATAAGTGGAAGGATTGAAAAATGATTGCACTTAGGGAGTAATGCAAGGTGCCAAATAAAAGGATGAAAATTATGTATTCCTACTGGTCATAAAACCCAAGAAATTTCCAAATATTGAATTATAGTTTATCTTCCTAGATTTTACTGGAGCTTCACTTCAAAAATTAATAATTATTACCTTTACCTATAAAAAGTGCTTTCATTTTCTTCATATTATAAATTCCAATTAGTATTTTATGTTTAAAAAAAGTATGATAAATATTGTGAAATAGAAAATATGAAAAAGGAAAAGAGGTAAGGTTAAATAAAGAGGAAATAGAAAAAAGTGTGATGATTAAAAGAATGGAAACAAAACTTACATATATATTTGGGTGGGCTGAATTTTTAAAGCTCTTTATATATTCCAGATAGTAACCCCTGGTCTGAGGAACAGCTGGTAAAGATTTTTTTCCCACATTGTTGGTTGCCATTTTGCTCTGTTGGTGGTTTCCTTTGCTGTGCAGAAGGTTTTTAAAAGAATGAGGTCCCATTTGCTGATTTCTTCAGCCAATTCCTCTGCTATAGAGGCTTTGTTCAAGAAGTCTTTCCCTAAGCAAACGTCTTCAAGAGTTTTACCTAACCTGTTTTGCAACAGATTTAGAGTGCCTGTTTTAATATTTGGGTCTCTTATCCACTTTGATTTTAGCTTGATATATGGTGAAAGAGCTAGGTCTAGCTTTAGTCAGATGAAAACAACACTGAGATTTCATCTCACTCCACAAAGAATGGCTGCTGTTTCAGAATTAGCCAGCAACAAATGTTGATGAGGCTGCGGAGAAGAAGGAACCCTTCTCCACTGTTGGTGGAATGTAGACTCGTACAACCTCTGTAAAGAACAGTTTGGAGATTCCTCAAAAAGCTAGGATTGGAGGTCCCATTTGACCCAGCCATCGCTCTGCTAGGTATATACACAAAGGTATTAAGTGATTCATATCACAGTGACATATGTGCACCCATGTTTATAGCAGCTCAGTTTGTGATTGTTACATCTTGGAAACAACCCAAGTGTCCATCAACTGGAGACTGGATAAGAAAGCTGTGGTTCTTCTACACAATGGAGTATTACTGTGCCATAAAAATGATGAGTTTGAATCATTTATACTTAAATGGACATACCTTGAGGACAATCTCATAAGTGAAATAAATAGGTCACAGATAGGTACATATCACATCTTTTCTTTGGTATGAGAAAATAAAAATGGAAATGAGTTCTAGAATTGTATGTTATATGTTGTAAAATAGAAAATACTAAAAGCAAAATAGGGTGAAGGGGGAAAATAATGAGATTATAATGAAAAAGAAAGGAAAACAAGTTTATGTGTATAGGGGGTGGGGGTGGTAGGGTGGGTAGGGCTATGGGAAAAAATGAGAATTAAGTTGTGTCACGTACTGGTACAAATTCTCAGTGTTGAGTCTGATCGAGAAGTGAATATAAGGGCAGGGGAGTTAGCTCAGTGGTTCCGGCGCCTGTCTTGCAAGCACAAGGACCCGGGTTCGATTCCCCCCGGTAACCACATAACAATACCAGGTGTGGAGACCCACACCCAGCAGCAACCAGTACCACATACCACAGTGCCGGGCGTGGTGGCTCAGGCCTGTAATCCCAGCACTCGGGAGGCAGAGGCAGGAGGATTGTGATGTGAGTTTGAGGCTGAGCTCAGGGCCAGCCTGAACCACAAAGCGAGACCCTGTCTCAAAAAACCTAAAAAAAAAGTGAATATAAAATGTACCAATAAAGAATCAAATATTAAAAATAGAAGAAGAGATAAAAGATGAATTCAAAACTATAAATAATGTTATAATTTTAACATTTTTTGCATGTACATTTGGTCTTAGAGTGAAATGCTTTCAGTAATGTCAAAGAAGCTTATTACAAAGCTATAAATTTTGAAACATCTAAAACATACAAAACATGAGACAGATTATTTTAGATTCACACACACAAAAAAAAAACCAAAACAAAAACAAATAACCACAACAACAACAAAAACTTATTACTTTACAATCACTATTCCCCCTAACAAACAAAGGATTCAGAACGGGCTGGCTAAGTGTTGTCCAGTCCCTCCTCGGAGTCAGCGCTCTCTGACTTGTCTGGGCCGTGGTGTGGTGTACAGGCTGCTGTGCCATCCTGCTGCTCCCACGGAGAAACCTGAATGCCCCCACCAAGTGGATGGAGCACCTCGCACAGCCTGGCTGAGCAACTCTTGCATTTCATTCTCTTCCCTTTTCATCTGCTGAAGCACAATAAAGAAATTAAAATCAGTGATCAATTGTGTTTGAGTCCATTATCATCAAAAATCCATAAATAGTCTACCAAACAAGTAGCTGTCCAATCATGCTGCATTTAATTTTATACATAATGGGCCAAAGAAGAGACATTTATTTTATTCAAAGGAAGAAAAAAATTAATTTATCCTGTTGCAGTGTTTCTGCTGTGTTAATATAACATTCTATTCTATGAAGAATTCATATTCAGGAAAATACACAAAAATCTTTCTTTACTAAATGGAAATTATTATATAACTCTTTCAAAGCACTACTATTTCAGACTTCCCATAGACTGTTTGCTATTATTTTTTATAAGATGGTGTATGTGAATTTTGATATTTCATATGGACTAAGAAAACTTTTTCATTGGAAATAATTTAAAGAGTCTATTCTTATTAAATTAGATTATCTTGTCGCATTAAATTTGATTTGGGAAAAAATTAGATACTTTTAAAGTAGAAAAAGTATATCCAAACTGGTTTAATTATCAAATTTCTTTCCAGGGATAAGTTTATGCTCTGGAAGAACTGTGTCATTCATTTTGTTAATAACTCATCTGGTCAAAAAGACATTTGGCATTTCTAAATGGGTTGTGGACCAGAAGTGAATAAAATGAGCTACTGTCATACACAACTGAAGGCAAGCTGAATCCAAAATACACACACAAATGCAAACTGAATCCAAAATTTGATAGTAATCACTTTTTAAAAACGGACACCTCTACTTCCCCTCTTTATATTTGTGACTTGACCACTCGGCTATAACTTTATGTAGGTAAGAATTTTTCAAGAGGGAGGAAAATGGAGAGACTATAGAGAGGGAGAAGAGAATCAAACAAGATCAAGCCTATATATATATGTATATGTATATGTATATGTATATATATATGTGTGTGTGTGTGTGTTTACCGATTCTCCAAAACAAGTTTACATGTCATGAATTACAAATATATACCAATAAAAAGAAACTTTAGCAATTTATAAAATGATCAGTTATATAAGGAATTGTAGAACAGTTTTCTTAGAATTTACAGTCTCTGAGGTGTATTTTGGTAAGTCATAAAAGACTATGAAGAATTGATATAGAATCTGTATAATTTGCCACTTCCCAAAACATCAACTTGGGAGCTTTGTTGTAAAGGAGTCTCCGCTAGAGAGCTGCATTCATAACTTTTTGCCAGTACTAAACTGCCAGTACTCACCCAAATCATACAAGTATGAAAATGTGAGAAGTAAAATCTGTCTCTGCTCAATAGAATATCAGAACTTATTCTCCTGTCTCACTGTATTTTAATACCTGTGGGACAACTTATAATAATGTCATACAAATTTTTTTTTAAGCTAGAGGAAATAGTTTTGAATATTCTGACCACAAATGATACAAGTTTAAGATGATAGATATCTTTACCCTGACTTGATCCCGATAGTGTATTCATGCATGAAACAATGACCACAATAGCTTTCAAATTTGTGCAAATACTATCTGTCATTTTACAATAAATAAACAAATCTGCCTCCACTCTAAACTCACTATGCCATAGTTGGGCTCAACTATGCCATGTTGAGCCTTAAATTTTGGACGTATGGAATAAGAACAAACACATTTTCATTCCCTGTACAACTTCAGGCCTATAGTATTGTGCTGAAGTACCCTTCAGTGAGCAGAGTGTCTACTCCCAAAGGCTGTTAACCCCCTGCCCTTGACAATCTTAAAGTTCATATTTATGAGTAAGAGTAATCAATTTCATCCACATGCCAAATGAGGTGGAACAACCACTTAAGTGTTCATGGCAATATGGTGAAACACCTTACACCTTGATCTTAGAAGATATAGATAGATGATAGATAGATAAATAGATAGATAGATAGATGATAGAGAGCTGTATAATACATAATTATCTGTATAATATATAGTAGTTAAGATTATATATATATACACTATATATATATATAGTATCAATTTGCCTTGAGTAAGAACTACCTGGCAGGGTTAATAAAGTTCTGAGTGGGCCTGTGGATGCTTGAAACAGACCAGCAAGCTAAGAAGAAAGACTCAATTTGGATATCCATGGCACAAATCATTAGGCTTGTAGCCTCGGTTAAATAAGGGAAAGAAGAAAGTGTACTTTCCTCCTCTTGAGGAGTTCAAGTCTTAAATCATTGCCCTTAACTGTCAGTCTCTAGCTTTACAAGGAATAGGAAAAGGGGTCATTACTAGAACCTCTGCAGTAAATTCTATTCCCCTGTGAGCCACGGAAGCATAAGGTGAACTAATTAATATATAGACAGAAAAAAAATAGAAAAATAACACTTAGAGAAGAAGCTGTTGAGGGCTGATTGATGCTAATCGGAGCAGCAGAAAAGAAACTCCCCAAGCTTGTCACACTTCATCCATCAGGAGTAACAAAGATAACAGGTCACTTAGAAGGCAATGGGTTCAGAAAATCCTAGAACACTGAAGAATTTATGTTGACTAGGAATTTGTCCATCTCCAGAATGTCTTCAGCTGCCCTGGAGCATCACAGTGTCATTGAACCACTAAGGTCTTGGGATTCGCTGTGACTGGAGGTGAAAACAGAGTTATGTCTCCACATGCCATACCTGCTGAAGGCAGGAAAACTAGGCCTAACCATAATTTTAATATGGTCTTTCCTCAAAATTATGTAGAATTGCCCTCAACAAGTCTCTTCAGCCTTCCAGCACCCTATTTAGCCCCCTGACACAGATTTGCACTTGAGACTCTTCCGGTAATTTTCTTCAGCTTCCAGCTGTTCCTGGATTCTTTGGCTTTCTGATGGCCACTTTAGGTTCTTTTGACTTTGATTTTGTGGATGACCACTGTGACTCTTCCACTTCTGGTCCTCTGAGCCTACTTAATAAATCTTTTTGTACAGTTATAATACATGTCTGTATTGATTCTTTTTCTCAAGAGTGGATGCAGATTTTGGTATCAGGAGTAGTTCTAGGTAATCAGAATTATAAGGATGAATTTCTCTAATTAACTTAGCTGTTCTTAGAGTTGTCTCTCTAATTTAATGAAACCTAAATTTATATAATCTCTCCTTATGAAATGTAGAGTCTGCAGTATGAACTATTTAACATAATAGAAAACATAGTTGCATTTGATTATTTGACTAATTCACCCTGTGCAAGATATAAGGAATTTTGTGACTCTATATACAATATTTGAATCTTTTTGGAAGAGTAGGGAATAAAGAAAAACAGAGACAGAGACACACACAGAGAGAGAGGGAGCAAGAGAGAGAGGGGGAGGGGGAGAGAGGGAGAGGGAGAGGGAGAGAGAGACAGAGAGAGAGAGGGATAAGGAGAGATAGAGAAAGGGAGGGAGAGAGAGAGAGAGAGAGAGAGAGAGATCTGGTGTAGTTTGGATCACCAAACTACTGAAGAAGGAATATTGTGACCTCCTGACTTGCACAAGCTCAAGGTTTCTAAGTATGAAGATGGAATAATAAAGAAAAATAAGGAGCTCAAAGATTCAAATTCCCAGCACCATAAAGAATCAAAAGTTTGTCTCCTGAAAGAGAATCTTCTCTCTTTTAGCCATAAAACCAACTCCAGCCCTCATAATTGAACTTCCTGAGTTACAGTGCAAGTTTAACGCTCAATTTAAAAAGGTATCTGAAGTTCACATGAGATCTCTGATAAGAAAGTAATGAGGTACCATAAATTGGATTAGAGATGTTTGGGAGGATATTGATGAGCCTACAGGCATTGAACTCCTAACTTCTGAAGATTTATCTTACCAGCAGAAAAGATTTCCCCACCCTCACTGGCGGAGCAATCCCCACCTCACTCCCTGTGGTCTTGGACTCATCTCTTGTACAGAGGAATGTATAAATTTTATGTTGCCTATGGAAACTAACGACCTTCCCTAATGTAGTTACCAAGCAAGATAATGCCAATAAGCCTCAGAGCTCGCATTCATAATTCAATTTTTCCTCTCAGCCTGTAGCTTTGCTCAATTCTCAGGGGGCTCCTAAAGAGAGGCACACAACCTGACCCACAAGGAGGTTTGCTATACTCCCAAAAAATTTTTGTGTTTTCTAATTTTCACAAGCAGATGTCTGAGGGATATGTATGGGAATGGATGTCAAAAATGTGAGATAATACCCTCCTAGACATAGATCAGGAAGATATCTTTAGATATACAACAGAAGAAAATATAGTCATAGAACAGGAAGAAACAGACAAATCAAGCTGAGTTTTTTTTTTTATAGGAACCAATTTAGTAGACATTTGAGTTTAATGAAGCAGCTTATGGAGTCATTATGTTTCCAAAACTGAAATGGAAAGGCTAATAAATTTAAACTGGATTTGTATAAACAAAAATTTATGCCAAATACATACGAATCTAACTTAGATCCTAATAACAGAGCATCGCAAGCCTTCCTATGATTCCCAGATTGAGTCAGTTTTCAGAGAAAGAGATATTTTCATGCAGGAAAGGCTGGATATTCTCGAGGAGGAAACTTAGTGGTTTTTTTTTTTTTTTCCTTAAGATCAGGAAATGTGTACTAAGAGAAAGAAAGTTGCTGTCCAAGAGAAACAGAAAGGGAACTGGAAAGTCGGTTGCCCCTAAGCCTAGTGTTCTACCAAAAAGTTATTCTTATAGTCCTTTTCCTATCCTTACCTAATGCCTTTGCCAGGGAAACTGTATATTGGGGAGAAAGAACTGATTAGAGATTTTCAAGATGATAGGACATTGCATGTAAACTATTGCTGATTTCAGGAAACCCAAAATGTCACTGTAGCCATCCAGTAAGAGAAGCGTCCTCTGAGGTCACATAATCCATAGAGTTTTACCCAAAGTCTGATTCCAGTCTGATAATTGGCCCCCAAATCCAGCTTGTTGTCATTTTCCCCAGCTCCAGGTAGCACAACTGAGGTGTATATGCCTAGTACTTACAGAATCCCCACATTGATTCCCTAGTTTGTAATGTAAAGGTATTATGGTGGGAAAGCCCAATGGAAATCACAAAAATTGTCTCTTTTTAAGGAAAATGATAAAGGAAAAAACAATATTTCATCCTGGAAGGGATTATAGAAATTAGTGGCACCACAAAAGACTTGAAAGATGCAGAGCTGGTGGTTCTACCACATCTTCATTTAAACTTCTTTTTTTTTTCTTTTTTCTATGCAATAGATTGATGGATCTTGGAGAATAATGATGTGTTACCATAAGCTTAGTAAAGTATGGGCTAACATTACAATTGCTATACCAAATGTGATTTCCTTGCCCAGGTGGAATAACACATCTCCTGATACCTAGTATGTAACTATGGATTTGGCAATAGACCAACACTTTTTTACTTGTATCTACCTATAATCTCTACCAGAAGCCATTTGCTTTCAACCGACAAGGCAAGCAATACAATTTTACTGTCTTATCTCAGGGATGTATTGACTTTGTAGCCCTGTGTCACAATTTCGTCTGCAGAGATCCTGATTTTCTTTCTCTTCAACAAAAATATCACAGTGGCCCATTACATCAATGACATATTCTGATTGGACCAAGTGTGCCATTACCCTGGATTTGTTGATTAGGCATTTGTGTGTGAGAAGATAGGAAGTAAGTCTAATCAAAATTCAGAAAACTTTCTACATCAGTGTAATTTCTAAGAGTCTAATGATGTGGTACATGCAGAGATATCTCTTCTGAGGTGAAGCTCAAATCACTGCATTTGGCACCTTCAACAGACAAAAATGAAGCACGATGGCTAGTGAACCTATTTAGGTTTTAGAAGCAATGCATTCCTCACTTGAGTACGTTATTGTAGCCCATTCACCCAGTGATGCAGAAAGCTGCTAGTTTTGAGTGGGACCTGGAATAAAAGGAAGGCTCTGTACCACTGTCCAGGCTGCTGTTCAGATGGCTCTGCCTCTTGGGCGAAATGATCTAACAGATCCAGTATTACTTGCAATATCAGAAGCAATGCAGTTGAACTCCCTTGGCAAGCTCCCATAGGTGGATAATAGAGGAAGTCCTCTGGATTTTAGATCAGTTTGCCATCATCTACAAATTGGCTCCTGTCCTGCCACAGGGCCTTAGTGGAAACTGAATGCTTGACCGTGGGGCACCAGCTTACTATGAAACTTGAGATGCTTGTCATGTCTGCTAGGTGTCATCAGACCCCCAATATATAAAATTCTCGGGACAGACTTTCATGGAATGTACACAGCTGTAGACCTTCATCGAGTGGACTTGAGCAGGCCTAAGGAGGTCCTGAAGATACAAGTTACTTACATGAAGAATTGGCCTATGTATCCTACTCTGGATACACTGCTTTCTGGCTCCCAGCATTTACTCATGGCCCCATGGAGTATATACCTTTTGACCAGTTAACAAAGGAAGGAAAGACTAGGATTGTTTACAGAAGCCTCTGGACATTATGCAATCACCACCCAAAAGTGGACAGCTTCAGTGCTACGTGCTCTTTCTGGGACATTCCTGAAGGACAGTTATAAATGGAAATCTTCATCACCATAACAGAACTTTGGACAGTGAACTTGGTTATACATTTCACTTGGAATGAAAAATGGTCAAATGTGCAATTATATACCAGTTCATGGGCTGTAAACAATGGTCTGAATGAATGAAACTTGGAAGAAATATAACTGGAAAATTCATGGAAAAAGATATTTGGAGAAGAGACCCATGGATAGCCATCTCCATATGGGCAAGGATGTTATTTGTGTCATATATAAATACACCCCAAATGCAACTTCAACTGAAGTGGACTGTAATAACCAAGTGAATAGAATGATCCATTCTGTGGATAGCAGGCAACATTTTTCCTCAGCCAACACTCTTATTCCCCAGGGGGTTCATAGACAAAGTAGCCACAGTGGCAGTGATAGCATTATGCATCGGCTCAGCAATATGTACTTGTATTTACCAAGGGAAGTCTGGTTATTGCTGAATGCCAGGTATGCTATTAAGTGGCCAACAGTGAGTCCTTGTTATGGCACCATTCCCTAGAGTAATCAGCCTTCCTTCTGCTAGAAGGTTCACTACATTGGACTACCTCCATCAGGAAAAGAGGACCACTCTGTCCTTACCAAAGTACCTATTTTAGATACAGATTTTTCCTTCTGTGTACTTAATACCTCTGCCATACAACCATCTATGGAGTTTAAGAATTTCTCATCTACCATCATGATATTCTACACAGCATTGCTTCTGACCAAATATACTCCACAGCCAAAGAAGTGAGGCTCGTGCTCATGGAATTCACTGGTATTTCTAAATTCTCCACCATCCAGGAACAACTGGGTGAATAGAATAGTGGAATGGTATATTCAACTATAGTCCCAACTATGTGCCAGTACGATGCAAGGCTGGTGCAATAAGATTCAGTATCTAGTAGATGGTACTTCTTCTTCCACAGCCAAGATTCAAGGTTATAGGAATTAAGGGATGGATATGGGAATGGCACTTGTTATGGTTTTGTCTTATTGTCTACATTTTGCTCATGTCTACTGATTTTGGCTGAGTCTGAAATGAAGAGCAGTGGACTAATTAAAATGACAGAAGACATTTTAAAGCCATCTAATGCTGAGGTGGTGGCATGGCTATTGTTGGGAGGGGTGTTAGCCAGACTTACTTTTGAGAATCTAGAGCAAGAGCTCAGCAGAAGGATTTAAAATGTTTTGAGTTTGACCAGAAAGGAAGCTTCAGGAAAGTTGTGTCCTGCCCAGATGGAGAAGATCTTAATTGGTGAGAAGGAGTGGCATAATAAAAAAAGATGGCCAGAGGCATCACAAGAAACAGCAGGACTCCACCTTCCATGCCCTCAAAATTTTTAAAATAAAATGCTTTCCTTTGAGAAGGGAACCCAGAACACCATGTTCCAGAATGGAGGCAGCCTACGGTAAGTGTTCCTCTGGACATGATTCATAAGCACCTCACCTCTGCAGCCAAGAGAAAAGAAATCCTGGCTATTGTCCCTAGTGTGTCCCTGAGAAGGCTGTGTGAAGCTACGTGTGCAGTCAGAGGTTCAATGGAGATTCATTCAGAAGCCAGAAACATGAATCATCTGACAAAATATGCGGAGGAAAAGGGCTGGCCGAGAGAAGTTACGAGACCTACGAGCACCAGGAGAACTGCAGAGGCGAAGCTGCCCAATGTTCTGGAGTTCAGAATGTGGCACAAATTACCAGGGATACTGGAAGTGGAAGTGTGTGATTTAATGTTTGCCCTGCTGGATTTTGGACTTGCTTTGATCCCATTCCTTTGTATTCCTATTTGTACCTTTTGGAAATGGAAATGTCTATCTTGTGCTATTGAATTCTGGAAGGTTTTTTTTTTTATTTGAAATCTTTATTGGTACATGATATATACACATCATGATTGAACTCCACAGTGAGAATTTGTACCAGTATATGAGGCAACTTAATTCTCACTTTTTCCCATAGCCTTACCCACCTACTACCCCCACCCAATATATACATGAACTTGTTTCCTTTCTTTTTTGTTATAATCTCATTATTTTTCCCCCTTCAGTCCATTATGCTCTGAGTGTTTTCTATTTCACAATATACAACATACATTCTAGAACTCATTTACATCTTTACTTTTCATACCAGAGAAAAGATACGGTATTTACACATCTGTAACCTCTTTATTTCACTTATGAGGCTGTCCTCAAGGTATGTCCTTTTAGGTATAAATGATTCAAACTCATCATTTTTTATGGCAGAGTAATACTCCATTCTATAGAAGAACCACAACTTTTTTTATCCCAGTCTCCAGTTGATTGACATTTGGGTTGTTTCCAAGATTTAGCAATCACAAATTGAGCTGCTATAAACATGGGTGCACATATGTCACTGTGATATGAATCTTTTAATACCTTTGTGTATATACCTAGCAGAGCAATGGCTGGGTCAAATGGGACCTCCAATCCTAGCTTTTTGAAGATTCGCCAAACTGTTCTCCACAGGGACTGTAGCAGTCTCCATTCCACCAACAGTGGAGAAGGGTTCCTTCTTCTCCGAAGCCTCCCCTACATTTGTTGCTGGCTAATTCTGAGATGGCAGCCATTCTTTATGGAGTAAGATGAAATCTTAATGTTGTTTTCATTTGCATCTCTTGAATGACTACTGATGTTGAACATTTCTTCATATGCTTCTTAGCTGCTTTTATCTCTTCCTCTGAAGTGTCTGTTCATTTCAGATGCCCATTTTTGAATTGGGTCTTTAAAGTTGGGTGGATTGATTGTTTGAACCCTTTATATATTGCAGATAGTAGCCCTTTGTCTGAGAGGTGGCTGGTAAAGATTCTTCTCCATATTGTTGGTTGCCTTTTTGCTTTGCTGAAAGTTTTAAACTTTCATTTATACAAGGGCTTGCAGCTAAGAATTTACCTTAAATCTCAGAGGAGATTTTTGACTTGAAATATTCAGCAATGCTTAAAATGTTAAAATTTTGTATCTCTTAGAAACTAAATGATTTGTACATCAAGGGATGTGTGAGTCTTTGGTGGGGGGCAGGGACAGAATATTATGATTTCTGTCTAAGTGTCCCTCCATAGCTTCATTTGGTCATAGAATATTTTCAGAGGTGGCTGAATCTAAAGTGTGAGATATTCAGAGTAAGAGTGTGTGATTACTAAATCAGTTCACTGATTGACACTGCCCTAATCTCAGTAATCTGAATAAGATGAAAAGGGAAGGAAGACACTGCTAAAAACTGTTGGTGCTTTTACTGTCTTCCACCTGAACTGTTGTCCCTCTGCCATCCACTTTGGAGCCATCCATTACAGACTGAAAGCTCTACAAATTGAACTAAATAAATCTTTCCTCCTTTAACTTCGGGTGTTGGGTATTTTGTCTTAGCAGTGAGAGAGAAAAGTAACTAAGATGTGACCACTCATCATTATCCTTAGTGACCAATTCCAAAGTTTTGCTTAGTGCTCTCACAACATTGTGCTCTGTTGGCCTAAAAAATGATACAGGCAGATATTAAGACAGACAATTAGAACTTAGATGACAACATGAAATTAAAATGACTCCTAGTATTAAATGTATTAAACTCATTTCTTTCCACTTCTTTTTTTCTTTATTAAAACAAGGTCAATATTTACTATTTCTGCTATAAGAATTGTCTTACCAGAAAAACTTATAATATTAATGCAACTTATAAATTTATCTAAATGTCTTGTTCTGACTCATTTCCTCCAATAACCCAGTGTTTGATCATGTTTGTGTAGCCATGAAAAATCTGCGCTCTGATATGTTTTTTAGTTCACGCAGAATATACATTTTACACACTTTTGTGTTTGCTGTTTTTAATCAATATTGTCTTCCAGATTTACCCATGTTGATTTACATACATTTAGATCACTACTAAACACTGATGTTTCGCATTCTATGCTTGTATCATGATTCACTTTTGTTTTTCCTAGTAATGGGCTTTTAGATTACCTATAATATGAAGTTGTAAATGATTTGTAGTATGTATAGTTGATATTATGAAATAGAAAATATTTAAAAGGGAAAAGAGTGTAGGGGTAAATAACAAGGGGAAAATGAATGTGGTAATAATAAAGAAGAAAAGGAAGCAAATGATGTACATGGGGGTGGGGGGATCAGGATAGGGGGAAAAGGGAAAAGATGAAAATCAAGTCGTGTCATATTCTGGTACAAACCCTCAATGTTAAATGAAATGATGATGTATATTTATAATGTACCAATAAAGATTTAAAATAAAATTTAAAACAATTTTATTATCAATACTGATCTAAAACAGAGTGAAAAGGCAACCAACAATGTGGGAAAAAATCTTTACCAGCTTTTCCGCAGACAAAGGGCTACTATCTAGAATATATAAAGAGCTTAACAAAATCAGCCCACCCAAATTTAAAGACCCAGTTCAAAAATGGGCATCTGAAATGAATAGATATTTTTCAGAGGAAAAAGTAAAAGCAGCAAAGAAATATATGAAGAAATGTTCAGTATCATTAGTCATTTGAGAGATGAAGATGAAAACAACAATGAGATTTCATCTAGCTCCACAAAGAATGGCTGCCATGTCAGAATTAGCTAGCAACAAATGTTGGCAAAGCTGAGGAGAAAAGGGAACCTTTTTCCACTGCTGGTGAGAATGCAGACTCATACAACCTCTATGGAGATCAGTGTTGAGATTCCTCAAAATAAAAACAAAAACAAAAACCAATTAGGATTGTAGGTCCCATTTGACCCAGCCATCGCTCTGCTAGGTATATACACAATGGTATTGAAAGATTCATTTCACAGCAATAAACGTGCACCCATGTTTATAGCAGCTCAGTTTCTGATTGCTAAGTCTTGGAAACAACCCAAATGTCCATCAACTGGAGACTGGATAAAGAAGATGTGGTTCTTTTATAGAATGGAGTATTACTCTGCATTAAAAAAAATAAGATTTTCTCATTCCAGAGAAAAGATGCAATATTTACATATCTGTGACCTATTTATTTCATTTATGAGGATATCAAGGTATGTCCATTTAAGTATAAATGATTCAAACTTAGCATTTTTTTATGGCAAAGTAATACTTCATCCTGTAGAAGAACCATAGCTTTTTTTTATCCAGTCTCTAGTCCATGGACATTTGGGTTGTTGAGAAAATAAAGATGCAAATGAGTTCTAGAATTGTATGTTATATATTGTGAAATAGAAAATACTCAAAGTGAAATAGGGTGAAGGGGGAAAAATAATGAGATTATAACAAAAAAGAAAGGAAACAGTTTATGTAAATGGGGAGGTGATAGGGTGGGTGGGGCTATGGGAAAAAATGAGAATTAAGTTGTGTCATATACTGGTACAAATTCTCATTGTGGAGTGCAATCATGATGATATGTAATATACCAATAAAAATTTAAAAAAACGATATGATTGAGTGATTCATACTCAAATGGATGTGCTTTGAGGATGTCCTCAGAAGCGAAATAAACAGGTCACCGATGTAAATATCATATCTTTTCTATGGTATGAGAAAATGAAGTTGTAAATGAATTGTAGTATGTATAGTTGATATTGTGAAGTAGAAAATATTTAAAAAGAAAGAGAGGGCAAGGGTAAATAATGAGGGGAAAATGAATGTGGTAATAATAAAGAAAAAAGAAAACAAACATTGTGTACATAGGGGGTAGGGGGTGCAGGGCGGAGGGAAAAGGGCAAAAATGAGAATCAAGTCATATCATATTCCGGTACAAACTTTCAATGTTGAATGCGATTATGGTGTGTATTCATAATGTACCAATAAGATTTTTTAAAAAAAGGTATGTCTTTTTTTTACACTTGTGTGGATTTTTCAAAGAAGAGTTACTTGCTAGAATTTCTGGTATATATGTGATATATAAATTATATATTTTTTCAACTATACCATATTTTTCCAAGTAATCATATGAAGTATACGGTTGGAGGTTTCTATAGAGGTATATGAGTTCTTGATTTCTAAAGTCTTTGACATGATTTTGTATTTTCACATTTAAAAACTCATAAAATATTGATTGTTTAATTTCACTGTTTTAATTTTTATAATTCATTATCCATTTTAATCTTTCATAATATTATCATATAGACTTTAATTTTTGTATTTCTCTGATTTATAGAGATTTTTTCTGAGCAATGTGTATTATAATTTTCAATTATGTATTTTATAAGTATCTGATGTCTTGGCTTCTACTTAACCTTCATTTTGAATGGCCAGCATTTTTATTTTAATAGGGTGAAACTTGTCTTGTCTTCTCTTCTTTGTGTTTTCTGTATCATTGTGTGTATGTATATATGGCCAGTAACTTCTGATCACACACACACACACACACACACACACACACGTAGAAGTGGACTCTGGCAGATATTAGGTAAGTATAAAATAGTTCTAATGTACAAGAAAGAAAGATAGGTGACACAAGGTAAGCTTTGAAAATAGAAACTAAGTGTGAGGATATTTCTCACTTCAAGTGGGAGGGAATCCATTGCAGAACAGGTTCAGTAATCAGATACACAAACAAACTGTGAAGTTTTAACTAACTAGAACTTGTTCCATGAGACTGCGGGCAATTGTGAGCACAACAGTAATGGAAAGGAGATGATCACAGCTTCACATCACCTTCTTGTACATGACCCAGTGAAGAAGTATTCCAAACCAGGCAGAGTACTCTAGGCCAGAGTACTCTTTCTCCAGGTAGCCAATCAGTTTCCAGATTGACCAACTCTAAACTAATCCCTGAAGATCCTTACTGAAATACTTGGTTGAGGTCTGAATTTCCCTTCTACATTTATAATTCTTTGCCAGAATTACCATTTATGAACTTAAAAGAATTTGTTAGCAATCATTGTGATGTACCATACTCACTTTATTTATTTTTTTACCAATAAATACATTTCAGTGCCCCCCAAAGCGATAATGGAATTATATCTCTGCATTTCATGGGGCTCACACCATAATCTCAGCACCCCAAAGAACTTGAGATGATAGAATACATTCAGTAACTTAGTGAATGCTCCCAGCTGGTAAAGGGTACACAGCAAAGTTGGGAGGTTGTCCAGTGGTGTGTGGTGTGCCTTTTGAATTAATAAATAATCTGCAACAGTGTATCTCTTATAATCAAAGAGTGGCAACTGTTTTTCTCAGTGTACATATTACTTTCAGGATTTTTTTCCTTTTCAGGCAACATTTCTCTCTTCATCTTTGGATATATCATTTCCCAAGAAAATATGCTTTCTCAACTGAAAGAGAAAGTTGAAATGACTCTTGATCTTGTTTGGTCCTTTTTTTTTGTACCGAGAATTGAAGTCAGGACCTTGTCCTTGCTAGACAGGTGGCACCACTGAGCTACATCCTCAACCCTGGTCTTTTTTGAAACAAAGGATAATGAAAAGGGTAAATGTACTGACAGAAACCTTAGTCCAGAGATAATTGAAGTGAAATTGGGTTTCTCTGTCCAACAGAAGGACTATCTATGAAACTCAGGATTATTTCACTAATTCAAAGAATAACTTGATAGAAGAGACAAACTGTTTTAGAGCTATTCATAGTGCAGCAATACCTCTTGTTCTCAGCGTAGATGGATTGCTTAACCAAAATGTAAGTGTTTGTGCTACTTTTCATTGTTCCCAAATCTTCCGCTCTTGAAATCAGACTCAATACAAGGAAAAATTCCACTATCAGTTGATTCTCATTGTTAACTGTTGCATGTGAAATTTATTATGAGCACCTCAGAGAATTTTCTCAACTTTGATAATGTATTCTTATTTTTCTGCTGAAACCCGGCTTTGAGCGTCCACTGTCTGCTTCTTCTCTTAACCTTGCTTATAAACAATATGGAGAATTCCCTTGTTTCGATTCAGTGTTATTGTTGTCATCTGATTTACTAAACAGAATTTGTCTTACTTTCCCATTTTTTGTTAATCTGTCATCATATCAAAAATCCTAGAATTCATCAGATTTAACTTTATATTAGAATGCACATATTCCTGTCCTTTGGTATTTTATAGTGTATATATGAGTGACTTGCTGCTTGAATTACTCATAATAAAATTTAAAACAATGTTTTATTCAGAGGCAATATTAAAATAAGATGACCTGGAGACTTGTGTGTGTCACTCAGTGATAAAGTGTTTGTTTAGCATGAGCCAGGGCCTGCATTCATTCTCAAGCACAAAAGAGAGAGGGAGGGGGACAGGGAAATGGTGGGGGAGAGAGAGAAGAGCAGGGAGAGAGAGAAGGGTGAGATAGAAAGGGAGGGAGATATAGAAAATGAAGGGAGGAGAGAAAGACGAAGGAAGAAGAGAGAGAGAGAAAGAAAGAAAGAAAGAAAGAAAGAAAGAAAGAAAGAAAGAAAGAAAGAAAGAAAGAAAGAAAGAAAGAAAGAGAAAGAAAGAAAAAGAAAGGAAAGAAGGGAGAGAAAGAATTAAAAAACAAAAGAGGAATGAAAAACTTGGCTGTTGGCTTCAGTAGATCTTGGTTTCAATTATTTCTATCTTACTTATTACATATTTGATGTTGAATATGATATTTATACTTAGTTTTGCTTCATAGGACTGTGTTCTTTACCTGGAATCCTTGGAGGGTTTCATCAGGATTTATATATGTATATATTTGTGGTACTGAGGACTGAACACAAGGCCTTTCATACCCCATTTTTTTTTTTTTTTTAGGTTTTTTGAGACAGGGTCTCGCTTTGTGGTTCAAGCTGGCCCTGAGCTCAGCCTCAAACTCACATCACAATCCTCCTGCCTCTGCCTCCCGAGTGCTGGGATTACAGGCGTGAGCCACCATGCCCAGCGCTGTGGTATGTGGTACTGGTTGCTGCTGGGTGTGGGTCTCCACACCCAGTATTGTTATGTGGTTACTGGGGAATCGAACCCGGGTCCTTGCGTTTGCAAGACAGGCGCCGGAACCATTGAGCTAACTCCCCAGCCCCTCATACCCCATTTTAATTTCATTTTTACTTTATTTTCAATTTTGAGACAGTATTTCATTAAGTTACTAAGTTTTTAAAGCTGAACTTTAGCTTATAATTCTCCTACTTTTGGCTTCCAGAGTGCTGAGATTATAGATGTGATGAGATCACAGTGACTATGTCCAATTTAAATATATATACTCAAATTAATTATTTGGGAAAATCTGCAGCAGAGTTTTTTCTTTCTTCTTCTTTTAAGGCTTTAAGTAAAAGATGATATTGTTTGTGCCAGAATTTCAACTCTCTGTAGCTCTGGAGGGTTTTTAATGCTTTTTTTTTTTTATGTATATGGGTCTTTTGAAGTCTATCAGGGCTGACTGCAGAGAACTCTCTGTGCAATCCAATCAGGCTAATTTCAATTTCAAGTGCAGGAGACAGGCCTGCTTTTCATCGCTTCCTTTGTGAAGCTATGATGGATTGGTCAGTGAAAGTTAGTTGGATTTCCAGGAAAGGACAGCAACTGTGCTGGCCTAAGCAGCCTATTAACTCATAAATAGACTTCAAGTCTCAAAATTGTTCTCTTATTAGTTTTAAAACAGAGGAAAACTCCACGGAAGCACATAACACAGTGCACTTTAAGGTTTCATCTCCAGAGCTACCAGGATTTACATTCTCTTGATTAAAATGAGAAGTGCAAGGAGAGAATCCCAGTCTATAATACAATGACTTGTAAGAGCAAGAACTAAAAGAAAAAGGTACATTTATTGCTCATCCACATATACTGACTGAACATATTCCTATTTTTCTGTACTTAAATAAACTTCATAGAAATAATAATTAAAAAGCATAGCTACATTGTATTCAGAAAATTGAAATGTTCCAAAATAATTTTATTTTTATTTATTGAATTATAAAAAAGATAAAGAAAATTAAAAGCATGAAATAATGAATAGAAACACTTGAGACTGTGTGGTCAAATTCAACATCAATCTTCAATTAGAATCACAGAATTATAAAATGTTTTCTATTTAAATTAGTAGTTTCTTTCATTATCTAGTCACTGAAAATGGGAAAATTCCACTTCATACTAATTCACTCCTTTAGTTCTCCTAACACTTAATGTCAAATGTCTTCACTGTTATCCTTCTTTATAGAGAAGGTCATGGAAAGAATGTGACTTTCTCAAAGCCCTGGAGCTGATAATCTATAGTAAACCATGATCCCAACCTAGCAAATGGGCTGAGATCAGAGTGTAACCACAACATATTGGTGGCTGTCATTCATTAGAGAAATAAGGATATATATATATATAAAATGGGACTTCAATGTTTTCTCTCTTTTGCATGTGTATTACATACATCTTTAGAGATTTCTGTCTATTCCCATCTAATTCTCTCCACTCCCGCCTCATGTCACTATCTAGTTTGTGGGGGATATTTTTGTTCAGCTTTTGTTTTGCTTTCAGAGTGCTCTGGGAAACCTGTGGCCTAAGGAGAAATCTGGTAAACCTTGGAGGAGGGAGGAACAGTTGGGTAAAACTTGACAGAGCTGTTGACATTCATTGGATGAGGAATTATTTAAATAGAGATACAGAAATACATAAATTGTGTCCACGTGGAATTTGGCTGTGAGGAAGGAATGTTGTTGAACATTTAGTCAGGTCAGGCAGAAACAGAGATGAAGATGGATGCTAAAAGGATCTGGTAACCATATATACAACATTGCTTCATACAAGATCCACAGCTCAACAAGCCAGAAGGCAGAGGCTGCCAAAGTACTCTGACAAGCTATAGTATAGAACAGTTAATGTGCTGCAAGAAGAAAAGTCTTGATCACAACTGAGATTTTCCACCAATTCAGGCATTGAAGTAACCTTTATATCAAACTTAGGAAAACTTACCCAGGCTGGTAGCATATTCTCATTCTTCTGTTCTTGATAATCTTCACCCATGCAAGAAGCCAGGCTCCTTTGTTTACTTCCTACGGCTCTGCTCCCCTCTTGGATGCATTTCATCTGCTGGCTGCTTTTATCCTGGTCCTTAATCTATGCTCATTGGAATCTAGCATTGTTGTAAGCCTGTCCTTCTCCATCTTCACCATCCTATCATATGAAACATGTCCTGGAAAATGTGACTACTTTTGTCCCTTAGGGCTTATTTCTGTACCTGCAATAATCTATCCTAAGCATTTTCAAACAATTACTACTTCCATTTTAACTAAAAATATATCAAAGCACAGAGTACCTGGTTATAAGACTTCTTTCTATCTACTTTTACATGAGCAGGCTCTAGTCAGTTTTCCACACTGAAGAAGAATTGAGGGCTTACCTCATGGAATTTTACTCATTTTTACCTCATGGATTCTTACTGTCTTCAGGGAAATAGAGCTGTTGGGCAACTTGATTTCTAATGGCTTTTATTTGCCTTCAATTTAGACATTCCCTTCCAATGATTATGGTCTGGACCTTTACAGCAAACCATACATTCCATCTTTGAAGTCTTTAGTTCATGTAGACTACTTTTTGAAAACAGAACTTGTTAGAAATAACCTTGATAAGGACACAACTAATCTCTCTCAGATTTGAATATTGTATTGGCTTTTCTCTATCATTTTATGCTACTACCATGACATTTCTTTCTCAGAATCTCTCACTGTGATCTATTGTTGTGCTATTGGGGGTAACAGAAATTTGGATGGATAGGATTAGTGCACAGAGTTACCAAGCAGACACTGGGGAATGTTTCTGAGATTACTTCTGATTTTATTGCAATATATACAGTTTTATAGTAAACAGTAGGGGGTGTAACCATACGGGTTGGGTTGGATGCAGATCAGTTGAAGCACGCAGAGGCAGGTGGTTGTGGATTGATTGAAGTATGCAGAGAGGAGGGTGATTTTGGATTGATTGTGTGGTTTTGGCTGAGGGAGTAGTCACAAAAAAGCAGCCTGGGCTAAATGCCAGTCCAGCCAAGCCTGGATTTTGCCTTCATATCCCCTTTTTATCTTTGACTCTAAAACCTTAGCCAAAGCAGAGTATTATGAATATGTTAAAATTTGTAAAGTAGAAATAAAAAGCAATAGTAAATTACTGAGACTCCTTTTAGTCCTGTGCATAAAATAATATCTCATCTATGTGACTTCTAATAGCTATATAAATGTAATAAAAATGTAGACACAAATTTTTAAAGGTTAAATATAACATCGCAACTGAAAATATACCTCAATGTTTTAAGTACATAATATATACAATAAATAGGAGTTATTTTTTATATACAATAAACTCTACCAATCAGAACATTAATTTAAAGATGCAGAAAGAAACAGATATTTTT
>PVIR01010676.1:31865-49389 GCA_004026965.1 Petromus typicus | reverse complement strand
GGACAATGTTGAGATTGTAACAAAAAAGTAAGGAAACAAATTTTATATATATGGGGGGGTGGTAGGGTGGGTGGGGCTATGGGAAAAAATGAGAATTAAGTTGTGTCTTATACTGGTACAAATCCCCATTATGGAGTGCAATCATGATGTGTATATTTAATGTACCAATAAAGATAATTAAAAAAAAAAAAAAAAGAAGGGGGAGATCCGGTGCAGTTCTGCCCTGAAGCATCACAGCATGTGGGACCATGAGTCCCTGTTGTTACCAGAGATGAAGACAAGAGTCAAGTCCAAAGTCCTTTGTAGGCAGGAAGTCCTGGTCAATTTTGACCTTGCTATTCCTAAACAGGGTGATTCCCAACAGTAATGTTTTTCATATCCTTTCATTTTTTCTTGTGTTTCTGGATGAAGGATTCTGAGTGTACTTTGAAATTTAACAACATGACTTTTTTTAGTCAGCACATTTTAAAAGGATAGCCCCTAAACATTTGTATTTTAATGTCCTTATAATTTCCCTGTTCTATACAATGTATATGCTGAAAATAATTCAGCTCTACAGGGGAAGACAATATAGAATATGGAAGAAAGTGTGGATCTGGAAATAGAGCCTTGCTACCTAATCCATTTCAGCCATCCTGTACATTTCCATCTGAAACTGGTGATACACAAGGCCTGACAGTTCATGTTTAGAAGGTCAGGACTGAAAACGTTGAGGCAGAAGGACCGCTATGATTTCGAGGCCAGCCTGGGCCACACAGTAAATGAGACCCCTCAACACAATAAAATGACAAAAAAACTGGTGATAATGATGCTCAGGTTGAGGTTATGAAATGATAACTTTCAAGGTTAAGGAGTCATTTCCTGTTAAAAAAAAAAATCCCACTACCCTAACTTTGGCACACAACTAGCACCAAAATTTTTAACCATATTTTCTTTCCTCTTTTCCAATTAAAAGAACCTTGGTGATAAATCCCTTTAAAAATTCTTCAGATACCATGAGAGTACCAAAAGTTACAGATTTAAGCTTAAATTTTGTAGACCACAAGTCATTTTCTGAATGTATAGCTGTGAAGACATTAAGTATTACTGCTTTAAGACAAGAGCTAAAGGAGCTAATAAAATAGATTAATAAAATGTGAAATAATTTAAAATAGCTTGTAGACCAAAAAAGTTGGATGGAGTATTCACTCTTAAATGAAAATTACAAACCAAATATGAATAATAATTTTGATCATAAGTACTTATGCATTCCAAGACACAGTCATGGTTAAATTTCCAAATTCATGACAAGATTTTAAAACTATGTCTCCTCTTTTTTTTAAAATTTAAATCTTTATTGATAACTTTTTTGGAGGTGAGCATTTTTTTCTCTTTTGAGGTTTTTTTCTTGTTTTGTTTTGTTTTGTTTTGTTTTGGTTTGGTTTGGTTTGATTTGGGGTTTCTGTACCAGCAATCAAACTCATGACTCTGAAGGCAGGACAACAGGAACACTGAGCTAAATCCCTACCCTGTAGGTGAATTTTGTAAAGAAGTCTAGGAGATATGCCAGGTTTCTTACCAAAATAAAGTACGAATCTATTTTAAAAAAACAAAATAAAAACCAATAAATCAAATACTTCTCACTTTTTTTCTTAATAGTATATATTATTTTTTAAATTAATAATTAAAAAAGAAATAATTTTGTGTGAGTTGAAATGTGCTATCTGTAAATCCTCCAGCACTAGAACATTTCTATGTGTAATTAATGTTTTCCCTAGGCAACAATGGCTGGGTTATTCACTACAGAGATGCTAATGTGGCCCAAGAGGAAAATCCACACTTTCTTTTTAGGCTCCCTGTGACTTTCTCTAATTCATTTGCCTTGTCCTATTTTATTATTTTGTCATTTCCATATGTGAAATACAAACAGTTTTATAGCATATGCCCCCTTAAATTCAGAAGAAGGAGCGAGTACCATGGTTTCCCCATTTATAGTCTCATTTTCTGAAGTTACCGAGGGTCAGTCACAGTCTGAAAGAATAAACGGAAAATTCCAGAAGTGATTAAATGATTCATAAGTTTACAATTGGGTGCCAGGGTTACCTGTATATATCCTACCTGGACCTTCTCCCTTAGTAGTCCCTCCAAGCTATCAATGAATCATGCCAGTGCTGCAGTGCTTGTGTTGAGATAACTCTTATTTTACTTAGCAGTAGCCCCAGCAGGCAAAAGTAGTGATGCTTGTAGTTCCAATACAGCAAAGAAAAACCATAAAGTCCTTCATTTAAGTGAAAAGCAATGTTCAGAGGTATGTATACATGGTTCACTACTACCTTTTCAGTTGGAAGCATTCACTGGAAACAGAGATCACTGGTATCAAGTATCACTGATTCTTTTTCCTAAGTGCAATCCCTGCTTTAGGAAAATACATTCAAGCATTTGTTTGATACACAACAGGCCCTATGCAATAGTCATGTGGGATCCATGACTATTAAGTAGAGACACTATAGGCAAAGGAAGAAAACAGAGGAGATTACAGGTAATTGATCATTAAAAGCCAAAGCAAAGGGGTTACACACAGAGTTTTAGGAAGCAAAAGAGGTTGAAAGAGAGGTTAGAGAAAGCCAGTTCCATTAAAAGCCAGAATTTTCAGTAAGATTTATAGCCACACTGTCAATAAAAGCTAACTGAATTTTTTTAATGTGCTGCACAATATTATGAATAAGAGTTACACCATGCAAAAACTGTAATGTTCACTTTTTTTAAATTTCAAGAAATAATAGCTATAAAAGCCATTGCCAATGACTCAATTCCTTGCTCCTATTATATCAAGAGCATTTTCTTATACTAGTTTTCTAATTTATGCCAATTACTTGCTTCTGTCTAATTCTCAGTGCTCTCTTCTACAAAATTAGAGCAAGAACATACATCTCACCCACATTATTCTACATTTTTAATGAGATAAATTATAGAAGAAGATTCTGGCATAGTGCTGGCTCTTAATTATTTACTTCATAACTAATATTTATTTTATTATAAATACCAGTAAAAAAATAAGTATTAGCTTTTGTCTATCATTTTTGCAGTTTATGAATGATAAATGAGAGAAAAAAAGTAGCTGTGCCCTCAATAGAAAATAATCATTTTCACCCAGTGAGTAAATATAGGAGGTGAATGATTGTCCATGTTACCTACACTGTACCACCATGCATTATTGAGGAAAATAAAACTATCCCAAGTAGTTCACTAATTGACTCAAATGTTTCATCAAATTTAAAGATCAGTGTTCTAAATGCACACAACATACAAAGACAAATGATAAAAACATAAATTATACACAGGAACACGCTCTTATTCCTCAGTAGTCTTTTGTATCTGTCCATTTTTTCTTTTAAATTTTGAGTTCTGTGGCACTTACAATGACCATCTCTTCTGTTCATTTAAACAAAGTGCCGGTAACTCTTTCCCCCAAACAAATTCCACTTCTTTTATTAATTTTTTTGATTCCTCCTCAAAGAATATGCTGTCTCCTGAAATCCTAATGCAGGAGTAAGCAAATATTTTTCTTTAAATTCTCACAGAGTAAATATTTTAGGCTTTGCTGGATAAATCACAACCATTCAACACTTCCTTGATATGGAAAAGCACTTACTTAAATAAATAAACACATAAACAGCAGACTGGATTTGACCCAGAAGGTATGTTTACTATATGAGACAAGTCTTTTCTTTTATGTTTGGCTCTTTTTCTTTTCTTTTTTTTTTTTTTTCAGTACCAGGGATCAAACTCAGACCCTGCTTCCCACGTTGGCACAGTACCACTTAAGCTAAATCCTTGGTTCAAGTCTCTTCAATACTTTATGCCACTCTGAATTGCACTCTTTAATTAGTGAGCCTTCAATCCATATACACACCTATTTCTGAAATTTGTATCCTGTGGAGGAAGGCAGGCCTCCTTCCAGGCTACTTCATATCTCCATTGTTTTAAAATATCTGAGCACGATATAATTACTATTAGAATCTTACCTGCATGGAAACATCTGCTAAAGGGCTGGCTCTTAGGGTGCTCTAATGGGCAGCACATGATGCTGAGTCTTTAATTTTCATATCTGTAAATGGATATGATCTATCTTACCTGGTCACAATGAGGGTTAGCGAAACTATTTATAAAACGGCAGACGCATAGGAGGTACTTAAATGGTACCAAGAATCACGTTGGTGTTTTAATGTGCACAACAGTCTGGCAAATCATGATAAGAGGAGTGTCTTTCTGTTGGTAGGAATTTCTAAATGTGCACATGTGCACTACTGTATGTAAGTGGAACTAAGGAATGCTCATCCCCAAATTCCTCTGAGATATCTTTCCAGTTGAACTATTGTTTCTGAATCTAAGTAAAATATTCAGAACTTAAATATTTTGCAGCACCTTTATCAGTGCTTGAGTTTCCTTTTATGTGTTCCAGAAAAAATGTACAGTACTATAAAGTCAATATATAATTTCAGGCTGTGAATTGCAATATTATAAATACTTCTGCACAAGGCATAATTTTTCAGAAATAAGGAAACTAAAAATATATTAAAACTATACAGAGGATAAAAAATGAAATGAATTACGATTATCATTTTTTGGTTACCGACACTATTTATTTATGCTCCAACAACAAACCGTGAAATTGGCCTTAATAATTGTTTTCAAATGAGAAAACTGGATTACAAAAGTTAATATATTAAGTTTAGTGAAATATCTTAGAAGTCACAAATTTCCACAGAGGTCTATCCTATCCACCTCCAAAGACTATGGTCTGACCTGAAAGACAAGAATGGAGGACAAAAAGGAAAAACAGTAAAAAGAAAAGTATAGAGTAAGATGACTACAAAAATTTGCTTAAGGACATACTGCAATTTTTACTTTCAGGGTGCATTTGACTATCTGCATAACAGGAGATTAATAAGGACTTAGCTATTTTATTCACAGTCATTCTCTAATGTCTAAAACTGTATCTAGAACAACAGATGAGTACCTGTTAGGTATTGCATTCATTGGCTTTAAACATGTCCGTGGGCTTCTTTAAACTATCCCACTACTGTAGATTTGACTTATGTCCATCCATGACAATTCTCCCACAGCTTACTCTGTTCATATATGCTCACAGATACCCAGCCAAGGGCTCCCCTGGAAGCCCTGCCACCTCACACATGTTTCACCCTTACAATCTGAAACTGAACTAAGGAGAAGACATAAGTGGATGTACTGTTTTTCAGTCCATAATGCTTTTCCAACACACCACCACTACCTTCATGTTCTTAACAAAGCAGTCAGTGTTTCCTATAGACTTCATAGCTTCCCTCCAAACGTACTTCTTCAAATTGAAAGAAACATTTTTTATTCCTATTAAAGGAGTGTTTTAATAGATGCAATCATATTATACTTGATTAGTTTCCTTTGTTTTTAAATATTTCTCAAATTTCTTTCCTCAGAATGTCTTCAAATGCTTTGTAGCAAGGAATCACTGTATGTGCTAATAGTGAAAATTGTATTGTGGTTAACAGATTAAAATCCAGACTCTTACACTGGCAAAGTATTTCATGCTAGTGCTGATCTTCTCAACTTTATAATGAAGGGAATAAATATGCTTCCTGATAAAGTTTTGAGAATTAAAGTAGTTAAAACATGTAAAATATTAAAATGATGCCTGATATACAGAAAGCTCCATGAAAGCAAACTAGTTCTATTCAATACCTTAACTCTTTAATTTTAAATAATAACCACTCTTTGGTCCAGCATTTCTGAACTCACTTATGATACACATGCATGGTGATATGCTTGCTATTTTGATTCTGAGTTCATTATTCTAAAAAAGAGGTTGATTTTATCCATTAGTGGATCTCCTACCATAATCAGATTTTAAAGTGAATTTTCCTTCATTTCTTTCATTTATTCATTTATTAAAATGAAGGTCATAGAGAAAGAAAGATCCAACACTATGATAAAAAGGTTCTCTCAGAGGTAGATCTCTATACATACCTTGATTTCCTCTTCTCACTTCACCTGAAGTTATATGGACAGTCAGCTCTGTCCTAAGCTACAATTCAGTATTTATATTTTTAGAAAAAAACATTATTCTTCAAATATCCTGTACATTTCTTGACTTTCCTGAACTTTAATGTCTCTAAAATGCAACAGGCCTGAAAAAGACCTTAACTAGGTCACATAAAGAAGAGATAGAAAAACATGTTGATAAGGAACAACACAAGACATGTTAGCTATTAGCATATAGATATGCACTGTCATTTAACTGGAAAAGAGATTTATTTCAAGGCAAGAAAATGAAGCCAACACCCAAGGGAGAAAAAAGGGAATTTAGTTGCAACTGGAACTGCCTTTTAAAGAACAGGCTACCTCGACTGTGCATACTTAAAATAAACCATAAAGAGGGCTTGCAGAACACATTGAGCGCCACACAGAAACAAGCCTTAAAGTCAGAACAGATTTTCCCTAATCCACCACACTGCAAAAAGAGTTATGATTTTGGACACTCTTTTCCCCTGATAAGCAGAAATGTTTAGTATGTTGGAAAACTGAAAACTTACACAAAGGGAACTATAACAAAATGTTGAAAATAAAAATAAATAAAGTATTATTATTTATTGTGACACCAGAAGATCCCAGGAAGAACACAAAAAAAAAGAAAGAAAGAAAGGGGAAAAAACGGACCACAGAGGCTTAGAGAAGAGCGCACGGCATAAAGAAGAGTATCCAGCAGATATCTGAAAATGTCTAAAAGCCCTAGACCTGGAGAACATGTTAGGGCTGTAGAGAAAGACTTGGAAGTTATCCCACTGGAAAAACTGGAGCCCGAGCACACGTGAACTTGGACAATCAACGGAACAAAGACAAACAAAAACTGAAAACGTGAACTGAGGGACACACTTTACTCAGAGGATATAAAACAAGAGTTGGAGAAGGAACGCTAAAGAGTGGCCTGAGAAGAGGCAGACCATGGTACACGGAGGCCAAACAAGGTTCCAAGAAGCATCAAGTACCAACACTGTCAAGAGCTGCTGGCGACTGGATGCAGATGAAGATTCGGAGTCACGAGGCCTGTCCGAATGAAATACTAGTGATGCTCGTACTTCATGACTGAAGAATTATTTTCTTCATATCAAAGTGTTTTCATACAAGATTTTTTTTTAATCCGATGAAGCAAAACAAATGTTTTGATCCCAGGAAAATTTCCTTAGACATTCTCAGTGTGATTTGGAGACACGATCTAACAATTATCAACCACATCTGGTACTGCTCTGCTAAGAGAGTACAACACAGAAGAGAATTCTTGAATCTTAAAATGACTGAAGGGAAGCTACTGGATTGTAAAAAACAATGAATGGGTTAGAGACTGAGTCTGTTCCCTACTAATTTTGTATTTTAAAACTACAGTCACAAAGGGAGTAGTGGTGAGAGCAGAGCCTTTGGGAGGTAATAGGACATAGGGTGCAATCATCAAGAATGATGACTGTCTTTACAAAAGAAACTCTAGAGAGCTCTCTCACCTTCTTTCCAACATGGGAGGATAGCAGAGGTCAGCAGTCTGCACTCTAAAATATGATGCTCACCAAAGCCTACTTATGCTGCTAGCCTGATAGCAGATTTCCAGCTGAAAGAACTATAAGAAATAAATCTCTGCTATTTATAAAACACCTAGCCTGTGACAGTTTATTGTAGTAGCATGAACTATGACAGTTGTAGACACTAAACGTCCTTTGATGGAAGAGACAACACATATGCTATCAAGGGTGCCAAAAAATTCCTGTGGTTGAGAAACACTATGATACAAGTTTGATTACTGCAGAATTAACCTTTGACATATTTGAGAAAAACTGAATAGACCTTTAGTTTTCAGAACAATGGAAAATCAATTTTCAAATAAGGTAAATATTATCATATTTAATTTCCTAAAAACTTGCCAAATACATGTCTTTTATGTTCACCACTTATTTGTATGTTTCTCTCTTCTCGATTTCTCTCATCTCTCTTTCTGCTGCCTAGATACCATCACACACATAACCAACTCCTCCTCTGCTGTGCCCCTCTATACACTTTCCTACCAAGGAGTCGGTGGCAAAGTAATGGAACCAAAATCAACCACTCCTTGAAGTGATAGGTGTCAGGAGTTATGTCTCAACCGTGAGAAAAAGACTTAACACACATATGAAATTTGTTTAGCTAAAAGTTGTTTTTAAGTCAAGTATTACCAAAAAATAAAAAATGGTTTCTAGAACTGAAACACACAGACAATTTCTAGGATCACACAGAACCTTTAATAAAAAATATTTACCTGATTATCTTGTAAATATCACTCACATGATCTATAAAATTTCCATAAACTTCTGCAGGATCTCAGCAAATATCAATGAAATGTTTGAAAGAATTCTGGCATTAGGTCAGGAAAATTGTTTTCAAAAATCAAGACTGCTGGGCCGTGATTTAGCTCAGTGGTTCCGGCGCCTGTCTTGCAAGTGCAAGGACCCAGGTTTGATCCTCAGTTAACCACATACAATCCTGAGCGTGGAGACTCACCCCAGCAGCAATCAGCACCACATACCACAGTGCCAGGCGTGGTGGCTCACGCCTGTCATCCCAGCACTCAGGAGGCAGAGGCAGGAGGATTGCTGTGATGTGAGTTGGAGGCTGAGCTCAGGGCCAGCCTGAACTACAAAGCGAGACCCTGCCTCAAAAAAACCTAAAAAACAAAACAAAAAAAAAAGAAACAAGTAAGCAAAAGAAGCTCTTTGAACATTTAGAAAACACACCATCACTAAGAATTAAGTGTATGGCTTTTTCTCCACAATTTCCTCACCATTTTGATACAGTTTTAAAATAATTCTCAGAAACCAGGATGACCTCTCAGCGGGATTCCATTTAGTGATTTATTTCGCCATTTAACCTGGTTATGCCATCCATGCCAGGCTTAAGATTCAGAGTTTCCAAATGTCTGCTAAGAATTAGTCAGGGATTCTTAAAATAACCTAAAAGCCCTAAGGCCAAACACTTAACGCCAAACGCTATTGCGTTATTTCTATGTAGGCACAAGGTACAGTGGTCTGTTACAGACATTATCTCCAGCACTGCAGTACTTTACAACCAATACATGAAGTTGGTCATTGTTTTCTTTATAGAGACGAGAAACCACAATTTAAGGAAGTGGATGAACCCAACCTAATTAGTTAAGTGACAGAGCCAGTGCCAAAAGTGAAATGTAACCCAGCACCCATGAATGATTTATTTCCCTGACTTTTCTCTTTTCTTGTCTACTTGGGATAAATTTCTTATTGAGGTGTATAGTGTACAGGAAAAAGTCTGCTGATTGGACCACACTGAGACATAAATACCTGTGTAATTTGCATAAATGAGCTTGATGGAGTAGATGAGTAGGCACAGGAACCCTTGAAAGGAAGGGATTCTCACAAGAGCCTCCAGGACCCCAGCCTCCGGGCACAGCCTATGGTGGGTTTCCTGCCAGATTCAGAACTGCAGGCAGATGCTCTCTTGGCTTATTCCTTCCTTATTTCCTTCCATTTCTGACCCACCCACTCTTTCTTTCATTCTTTCTATCATCAGTTCCTTGCTACTACCCTACTCCAGGTGCTGCATTCAGTCATAAAGAGCATCGAAGTTTTTCCACTTGCTCTGCCTTCCAAAAGGCTGAAGGGCTGCTGCACAGTTGGCGAAGACAGACAGGCTGCAGGGCGCCAGCCCCAGTGCTGTCACTTACTGTGGTTGTAACAGTTTATCCTGACCAAAACGCTTATGCAGACTTGATCCCTTCACAAAGTGGTAGAGAGGCACGGAGTCTTTAAGAGGCACTGTGGCATAGGCCTGGTGGGTGACAGAGTCTGTAATCCCAGCACTGAAAGGCTGAGGCAGAAAGTCGCAAGTCAGTGCTCATTCTGAGCAATACAGAGACTTAAGAACCCCTGTTTTAAAAATAAATGGGGCTGGGGACAATATATAGCTTAGTGGGAAGACCCACTAAGGGTTAGTCCCCATATCTAAAAAGAGAAGAAGAAAGAACAGGCCACATAGCCATAACAGTATCATCCTTCTGTGAGATTCTATTTCATATGAGTTAAATCACAAAGGACTGAATTAGAAGTTACAGTAAGTAGGAGTGTTAAAAGCAAGGCCACCCCACTGACTGGCCTTTTTTATGCACTCTCTTCCCTTCTACTTCATCATTGTGATGTTGTCACAGGACCTCATTGGCCTGCTGTTTGGACTTTGCAGCCACTATTATGTTAAACCAAACTATTTTATCCATTATCCAGCATCAGGAATTCAGTTACAGTAACACAAAACAGACTAAGACTGTAAGTCATATAACTGTACCTAAATTCCTTTCCTCACAATCTAAATCTGGACAGTCTTGCCTGATAAAGTTTTTCTACGTGCTACAGAAAAGAGTAGTGCAAGCTCTAACATACAGTGAGCCCTCTAAACACGTTAGTTTATTCTATCGGGCTTCCAGGAAGGCGTGAGTCTGTCTGTCCAAAGTATCAAAAAAACCGAAGTCCTTTATCTTCTCTCAGAAAACGGAAATCAATTCACTAGCAAAGATAATCGTCCAGGAAGGACTCTCATCTCCTCATTTCCTCGGAGCAAGGAGAAATCTAGCATTTGCTCACATGGGGTCACCAGCAACAGACAAGCATACAGGATCGAACACAGCGGTCTGAGACTAGTGATGCTTCTCAAATTCGCCTTTAGGGACATCTTACAGACTTTTATTTACACTTTCCAACCTTTTCAGGTATTTTAGAAAAACTGCAGAGCAAACAGGATAGGAGAAAGATTAACCTGGAATAGTAGATGTCAATTTCTTGAGAAAGGAATTAGAGCCTCATTTATCTTGATAACCCAGTAGGTGGTCTGGAATGATAATGAATTTGAAGGCTCATAAACAGCTCATCTTCGTTCTAGGTGTTTTCTACATGCTTTACTTCCATAAAGTTGCATCACGGTAGGTACCATCTTATCAAACTGGATTGACAAGAAAGAACTGAAGCCAAGATAATTAAATAATTTATTCAGTCTTACAGAAGTACAGAAACAAATCTGAAATCTCAGCTGTAGGCCTCAGTGAATCCACAGTAAACTCTCTTCCCACTTACAGATGTCTCTAAAAATGTTTAACAAATGAATCAATAAACAAGTTCTAGGGACACTTTAATTTCATCTCCATGATCCAGCAATATAACCTTGTACAAAGACATTTATATAGGTCACTCAACCTTTATAAGAGTCCAAATCCAGAAATATGTCAGATACTGTAGTAAGTACATGTTTACGGATCAACTGAGCATTTTTTTAGGGTCCCGGAAACCAGTGTTAAAGTTTCATTATTAAAACAAGAAGAGAGCAAAAGTACATTACCCCAAACTGTTAATGTGAGTACCTAGAAAACATAGCTTACACTTCCTGAATTTTATGCCAACACTAAGGTCCCTACAAGTTAAATCCTTCACGGGGATCCCTCAGTTGTCCTGGAGATTGATTTAAATGTACTGTGTTCCTGTGCAGAAAGTGGCGCTCGGGTTACTTCTCCAGGATTCAGTGAGTCACCTTGTCCAACCCTGAACTGCCCTCTGAGCCCGCACCCACCCAACTGTGATGTCTGACCTATATTCTCCGTGCACATCAGTATCAGCAGTTCCAACGACTAAGCACATTCAAGCGGACTTGTCTGTTAAAAGTTTGTAACTATGTACCGATACGATTTAGCCTTGAACTCTGGAGTGCAAGAAAAGGGTATTTATGACCACAACTTCTTCTTGCACAGTTTTTTTCACTGTCAAGTGCATTGCTATTCGCTATTTTTATCCCTGTGCTGTGTCAATTTTGGATCCGAGAAAGGAAGGCGGACGTGAAAGACTGACTTGCTTTTACAGTCGAAGAAATGCTTGTAGGGAAAAAAATAATAATAGTGATTCGTTTCCTCTCCCGCTGGGGTGTGAGTGTATTTGGGCTTTGCATTTTAATTTCTCCTCGGTGGAACCACAAAATCTGCTCTCTTGGTCCCGCCCAGAAAGCGCCCTTCCCAAGCCGTCAGCAGCGCCGTCGGCTCGGCAGTGGCGGGGAGAGGGATGCGGGAGGCGCGGGGCGCGCGGAGCTGGGCTGCACGTGAGAGGCCCGGCGTCCCGGCCTCCCGCTCATCTGGCCGGCGGGTCGGGCGCCGGCAGCGGCCCGGACGCGTTGCTCCTGCCCGAGGCGCAGCCCCGGGGCCCGCAGCCCGCACCCACCTCACCGTCCGCCAGCCCCGCCGCCGCTCCCGCCCGACGCTGAGGCCGGCGGCGCCCCCGCTCCCGCGGCTCCGCGCTGCCGCCCGCCCGCACCCGCCTCCCCTCCCCCGCCCCTTCCTGCGGCGGCGGCGCCGTCCCCGCTCGGCCCCGGCGGGATGCTGGAGAAGCGCGCAGCACGCGCCGGCCGGAGCCCGCGGGCAGAGCTGCAGCCGGCGGGGCGCGGGCCGGCGCGGCGCGGTGCGCTTGGGCGGGCGGCGCCCCCGAGGCTCCGCGGGCAGAGCGCTCCTGTCACCGGCCCCCGCCCCCGCCCCCGCCCGCGCCAGGCCTCCCCGCGCGCGGCTCCCGCGTTACCTGCTGTCCGGCTCCGTGGCGCCCCGTCCCCGCCCGCCGCAACCGGCCTGCCCTGCCGTTGGCGGCTGAATGGAATTATTTATTTATTTCTGGCCCTGACGTGTCCTCGTCCGCGCCACCGGGGAGGCGGAGGCCGGGCCGTCAGTGGCGCAGAGGCGCGCGCGGCGGGGCGCGGGGAGCCGGGAGCGGGGCGCGCGCAGCAGGGCGCGGGGCGCGGGGAGCGGGGTGCGCGCGGCGGGCCCTCCACTGAGCATGCTCGGTGGCCTGGGCGCTCGGAGGCTGGGGCTCCACTTCGGATTTTAGAGGCGACCGAGCGCGATCCGCGGTTCCGGCGCTGTCCGGACACGCTCCGCGCCAGCACCCTGGCGCCCTACCGGGGAGGCAGGTGTGCGCAGAAGCTCTGTTTAGACAGCCAAGGGGAGCTGTGCAACCTCAAGAAGAGGAGAACGTGAGAAGGGAGAGGCCTGACGTGAGACTGGAAACCAGAGCTTCTCTGTGAGCTGCGAGGGGAAAAGGGTGGAGCTGTTGTTTTCCGTTAGGGCCTTTTTAGGAGTGCAGGTGAAAGGTGGAGGGAGACACTGTTGGGGACTATATCACCCTCCTACCAAATCCCTCCACAGGAAAGATGAACTATACACCACAGATGGGGTATACAAAAGAGAACTAGAAGATACTGGAGAAAAGCAAAAGATGGGGCAGAATGTCATTTGTACGTGATGCATCAATTTTAATTTGGCAAGGCATTTAATTATTCAAAACAGAATTTAGTTATTTGACAGTAAATAGTGCTGGCGGTCCTGGTAATTCTGCCGTTTCCGGCGTGGTTTCTTCCCCTACAGCATGCTTTATGAGGAAGTTGAAATGAGGAAGGGCTGGAAAGGGCATGTACACAACTCCAGAGACTTTTTGTTTCTTTTTTTCTTCTTTGACCTTTTCTTCTTTTACTTTTTTATTTTTATACAAGCATATCACATATTTTGATCATACCTATTCTCCTATTACACTTCATTATACCTCTTTGCTCTCTCTCCCTTATTTCCTTTTTTTGGGTAGAAAGATTAGATCTCTTTTAATGTCATTAACTTGTATTGCTACTTAACAAAAGAGAATCTGACTAGCGTGATGTAAACTTTGACATAAAAGAACTTGTATTAGAGTTTTCAGCCAGTCTATGTTTTTCTTCGCTGAATTCACAATAATTTTTATTAATCATATTATAATTATTTGTAAGGTACAAATGTGAAGATAGGCAGAGAGGTGAAGTCACTTGAATAAATTCATTCTTTGCCACAGCTGTAACTTACTTTGCTATAGTTGGGCATGTAGAAACTTCAATTCACTTTCTACAACTGCAAAACAAATAATATTAACTTTTTGTTTTCACAAAATTTAAGTGAGGTGCTACGTGAAGTGGCTGTGACGCAGGAGATGAGTCAGGGCAAGCTGGCTAGAAAAGTAGGCGTGACCTGCTGATCACAGCGAACCAGAACACATAGGCAGACAACAGTTTCCAAGCCCTGTACCTGGGACCAATCAGAAAGAGTTTCATCAACTCTTCCGCTGGGAAACTAACATGAGTTTTGATTAAAAGACCTAGACTTGACAACAGGTTGAAGAATGAGAGACGCAAAAGGCCCCTGGCACTGCGCTTCCCTCGGGGACCTGCTCTCCAGTCATAGAGTGTACCTCTTTTCCCACCTTTAATAAATGCAAATCCTTGCTACCATCTTTGCATGTCTTGTCCATTTCTTTGTTCAGCAGCACAACACGAAAAGAACCTCTGTGCGACCCCAAAATCTCATAATACCTGGAAGATAATATGGCCATTAATAACTTGAAAAAGTTTGGAAGAAAGAGTTGGCTTGAAGACTAAAGCACTAAAGCAGACAATTCTAAAAGAACTTAAACTTTTAGGCTAAAAATATATGAATACATATGTGTGTTTGGTATAACAGGCTAATGACAACAACAAAATGTATAGCATTGACTATCAGTTACAAAAAAAGGATAATAAACTTTGAATAGAAACACTATAAAGACATTGCAAGGTCGTGTTCATAGATATTTGCTATTGACATTTTTCCTGCTGAGTCATCCCCTCTATTTTCTTTCAAAGAAGAAGAAAGGTATAGTTCCTTAATTTTTACTCTGCTCTCATTTCCTTCCCTGACCTTTCTTTTTGTTTTTTGTTTTTGTTTTTATCCCTGTTCTTGACTTATTTAATCTGTTAACACGCTCTCAAATTTTAGCAGCATATCACAATCTTACAAAATGTTCTCCTACTTTTTTTTTTTTTAACAATTAAAAGCCTGGATCCAATATACTTACTTAGCCTGTTGCTATGGCTAGGCATGTTATGTAAATATTTGATTGGATAAAAAAATAAGCTGAAAGAGGAGTGGCTTTAGGAATAGGATAAGAAAGGAATCTAAAAGGGAAGTTATATAGGAATAGATACAGTCCGTCCCCTTGTTTCATATTGTTTGGAACTTGAGGAAATGCAACTTAATAAAATGTAAACTACAGAGTAGGAATTTGGAATGCTCTTATAAATTTTTCCCGTTGATTTCTTTTCAAAATATCAGTGGAAGAGAAACAAAAGACCATATACTTAATGGTCTAGCAACTCATTCCCCAAATAAGTATACTAGTGTGTACATATATAACCTGAATTAGTTAAGCATTAATGTCCATGTACCTACAAAATCATACTTTAGATTCTTTATTGTCTGTATTCTGTGTTTTAATCCTGATTCGTGGCATACTGTCTCACATTTTTCTGTCATTTCTCATTTTCTGTCCTCTTTCCATATTAAAATAGTCTAGGACTTTATTCCTTTTTTTTTTTTTTTTTTTAGACAGAGTCTCTTTTGTTGTTCAGGCTGGCCCTGAGCACACTATGTAGCCTAGGTGAGCTTCAAACTCACAGCAATCCTCCTGCCTCTGCCTTGTGCTGGGATTACAGGCATGAGCCACCACGCCCAGCTTTACAGTGTGGTACTGATGGCTGGTGGATGTGAGTCAAAATGCCCAGCACTTTTGTATGTGGTTACCAGGGATCGAACCTGGGCCCTTGTGCTTGCAAGACAAGTGCCGGAGCTACTGAGCTAAATCCCCGGCCCTAGGCCTTTATTCCTTTTGAGGATCAACAAATAGGCTATTGAGTGAGTGTCATCTCAAATATTTCTGATTAATTAATAAGAATTAACTCTATCTTCCTTTGTGCTGTTCCCATAAAACATGACTTACTCCTCAGTTTGGAGAATGTTCTCTCTGCTTCTTGGTATGCTTATCTTTTTAAAATCTGTTTCCTCAGTCTGTTACATTAGTTGAAAATGAAAGTGATGTTTTGTTCATCTCTGGAATCTTCTGGTAACCATTATAAATCCTAGCAGATAGAAAGGTAATCAGTAATTTTTGCCAAAGAGAGACAAGAAAAGACACTATGATTTTTACCAAAAGAAAGTATGGGAGGCTCCTATGCTCATAATCCACAGGGCTACATCTTTTATGGCTTCCTTTACAGTGATATCAGTCACGTGACTAGTTCTAGCAGAATATGAGCAGAAGTGCCCTATAGTATTTATTTAACATGAGTAAATAGCCAGTGTGCTTCCTTCTTTCTTCGTCTCTCCCTGCCATCACACCATATTTCATGAAAAAGCTGCAAAAATAAGCCACTGAGAGCTAAAGACTACTTGCCTTGCACCTATCTTCAAATGACCAAGTCAGGCTCTGAGATTTCAGGCTTTCTTTGTCATGAGGACATAAACTATACTACTCTAATCAATACATAACATTATTTAATAAGTGTTTAAATCAAAGTGATATAAACAGCCAACAAAATGAATTTATGACAGTGCTTTAGTGTGTTTGTAAGTCAAGGCCAAAAATTCTAATGGTCCCCACATTTATATAACAGCCTTTCCACAGCACCCTTTTATGAAATCGATTGGAGTTTGTGTGCGTAAACCAGGTGAAGAGATGGACTTCAACTAAGGACAAAAGACCACACATCCCAATATTCCCCTCAACTGGAGTGAAAACAAATGTGCACCTGCTATCCAGAGACAGCACACTGTGCCTGAGATTGCAGCTGACTTGCAGCTGTGAGTATGATTGCTGTGACCTGGTTTCATAGAATCTACAGAGCGTGAAAGCCATCTCTCCACTGTTTCCAATACTGTACTTTGAGTACATGTATATTGGTTGCTTTGGAAACATCTTCTGTGAAAGCCTTCCTTAGAATTCCAAGGAAGGTTTATCTAGCCTATGAAAAGGGGATATCAGTTGTACTGGGAATTGCTGTACAGTATGCCTTTCAAGACGCATGAGACAGCTTTTATCAAAACAAATGGTCTTGGATGCACCAAAGATCTCTCTATGCACTATACATTAAATTTTATTTCTGTGCTATTGTAGTTTATTTATTTATTTCTAAGGAAAAATGTATTGGTTCAGTAATTGAAACATTCATAACTGTATTTTTCTTATTAAATTTCACTGTTAATTGGTCCATATTTATAGTACTTAATGATCACATTTCTTGTGTGGAATGTCTGGTATACTTGACTCACCTTCATACATTTTTTTCTCTTTCCCTCTCCTGCCATCTCTTGGTCCCTTTTCAAACTCATGGCTTCTTTTATATGAGAAGCCCAAAATGTAAATATATTCTATTAATTATTATCCACAACTAAGTTTAATAGATCTAAGTGTCTTAGAGATGGAGACTAGAGTTTAATCGTGCAAGTTGTGACTTGGTATGTATTAATTCTATTTGGCTTGTTCTACATTTACTTACCAGAATTTCATTTGCAAATGCAGGTCTAGAGTCAGAGAATCCAGTGATGATGCTAGAATATTTATCTTCTTTGAGTTTCATTATTATTATTATT